>JAJGOT010000540.1:525000-566135 GCA_022457155.1 Cladopsammia gracilis
CAAGCTGTTTTTTTTTCAAGCCTTTATTCTCTATTCAGACGAAGCAAGACAGTAATAGCGGAGCACTTGCCAGGCCGAAGGCCTGGCTGCGCAGCTCCATACTCATAGAACCTACGCCAAGATTTTTCATGGTCATGGCTAGCGGAATGTTTCGCGGGCGCGTGTCCGCCCGCCGGCGCCCGCCGTGTTGGTAATCAAAAGATGCACATAACATGCGCATAAATCTGTGTAGCGCGTTATCGTGAATGTAGACTAAAAAATGTTTTCAAATGTAGCGCTAAAAATTAGTTTCTCAGACGTTTCGAGGCTGCTGCCTCTTCATCAGTGAGTTTAAACGCAACTGTCAAAAAACAAGTATATGCGCGTGCTGAATTTAAAATCCCTAACAACTCAAAAAAAGCTTGCGTAAAGCGCGCGCGCACATACAGTTCCACTGAAATTTGAATTCGACATTGAGCCCATTGGGGCGCAGAGTTCTGTGGTTGAATATCAGTTGGGCCTCCCTTTGGCGTCTGGTTTTTAAACTCCAGGGTCCGGAGACAATGACCGAAACCAGCATATCATCAACGTTGTGTCCGTCTGATATGAAGTGTTGTGCGACCGGAAGTTCCTTGCCAGATGCGTCTTTCTCCTTTTTCTTGGTCACCGAGAGGCGATGTTCTCTGAACCTTTCTGCCAATAGTCGCTCAGTTTCACCAATGTAGACCTTTTTACACACTCGGCAGGAGATGGCATACACAAGGTTTCTTGTGGTGCAAGAGAACCTATGTTGGATGGTGATTCGTCCTCCTGGGGTGTCAAGGGTGGGCTCTGAGTTGGTGTGGGCACAAGTTTTGCATCGAGGGTGCTGGCAAGGAAAGGTGCCACGATCTTCCTCTGTAGTAACATTGAGTGAGCTGTGTACTAGGGTGTCCTGAACATTCTTGTCTCGGCGATACGCACACAAAATACGCACTGGCTGGAATAAGCTTCTAGTGTCATTCCCATTCAGCAGGATTGAGAAGTTTTTCACCATGATGTTACGAATGGGTGTGTTGTTAGGGTGGTAGGTTAGAACGAACGGGATGGTTTCTTGTTGTTCAGACACCTCGTCTCGCGGTTGAAGCGCTGCTTCACGGGTGACCGCAGAGACCTGATTAATGCCATTTCCTTGCTTTTACACTCGAAATCGGTGGGGTCGCTACAGATACGCTTCAGGCGTAATAACTGGCTATATGGGATGGAATCTTTGCATTTCACAGGGTGTGAAGAGTTGTAGTTCAGATAGCAATGGGAGTCCGTATCTTTGTAATGGATGCTCGTTGTTAGTCGGGTCGCAGTAGGTCGGAGAAGGAGATCCAGGAAGGGGAGTTCTTTGTCGGAAATCGACCAGCTGAACTTCAGATCTGGGTGAAAGTTGTTAACATAAGAAGCAAACTCCTCTATCTCTTCTTTACTGCAAGAAGCCGCCCCAACTATGTCATCGATATAGCGCTTGTAAAGGTTGGGCTTGGTTCCCTTGTATTGTTCGAAGATGCGTTCTTCGACGTACCCCATGAAGAGACAAGCGTAGTTGGGACCGAGCTTACTGCCCATGGCTACACCGCCGATCTGTTGGTAGAATTTGCCATTAAAAGTAAAGGTGTTCAGGGTAAGCACTAACTCTGCCAGGCGAACCAGGGTGTGCGTGGGTGGCTGTTGGATTTTGCGCTTGTCGAGAAAATGAGCTAAGGCCTGAAGACCATCTCTGTTTCGGATGACAGTATAGAGGGACTTCACATCCATAGTAAACACGTAATTAGTTGTACCAACAAAGGTAAACGACTCGGTTATTTTAAGCATATCGTTGGTATCCTTCACATAGCTAGGCAGATTCTCGACAAGAGGAGTGGTGATCCTGTCTAGGTATGTCGCGAGCAGTTCTGTGGGACAACCACATGCTGATACAATGGGTCTGCCAGGTGTGCCAGGTTTATGGATCTTTGGTAGTAAATAGAAGTTAGAGGTTCGAGGATTACCACTAAGGTAGTCGCTGTCACCGGTAGTTCGCCTATCTCTATAAAAGCATTCACCTCCGACTCAACCTTGGCGTTAAAATCCAAAGTGTAGTCCCTCTCTAGCTGTTGGTAGGAGGACGAATCACCATCCAACATAGGTTCTCTTGCACCACAAGAAACCTTGTGTATGCCATCTTCTGCCGAGTGTGTGATAAGGTCTACATTGGTGAAACTGAGCGACTATTGGCAGAAAGGTTCAGAGAACATCGCCTCTCGGTGACCAAGAAAAAGGAGAAAGACGCATCTGGCAAGGAACTTCCGGTCGCACAACACTTCATATCAGACGGACACAACGTTGATGATATGCTGGTTTCGGTCATTGTCTCCGGACCCTGGAGTTTAAAAACCAGACGCCAAAGGGAGGCCCAACTGATATTCAACCACAGAACTCTGCGCCCCAATGGGCTCAATGTCGAATTCAAATTTCAGTAGAACTGTATGTGCGCGCGCGCCTTACGCAAGCTTTTTTTGAGTTGTTAGGGATTTTAAATTTAGCACGCGCATATACTTGTTTTTTGACAGTTGCGTTTAAACTCACTGATGAAGAGGCAGCAGCCTCGAAACGTCTGAGAAACTAATTTTTAGCGCTACATTTGAAAACATTTTTTAGTCTACACCCGCCGTGTTGGAACAACATCCGGGATCTTGAAAGCAAGGCTTTGTTTTTCGCGCGGCCACACACCGTGAGCTCGGTAAACACTTTAGTTGTTTTCTTGTGCCTAGCGGAGAATTAAACTCGTTATTTTCCTGCATTTTTTCGCGGTTTGCTACTCAAGACAGGGATACCAATTAAGGTATACTCCGAAGCCGCTTTAGTGGAAAAAGACGAGCTTTCAGGGATAAAATCTTGCTTCGAGGAACTTCATGTATTACATTTTTATCAATGCGGGAGATGATTTCAGAACCAGAAGCGGAGATTTGAATTTCCAAGCAAGCGAGGAACTTAAAGGTAAAACAGATTACAGTTTTCGATGAGAATTTATGTTGATATCAATCTGTGAGTGACTTGTTATTAGTGTTATTGTTAGTTTTGGCGAATTGATTTTAAAACGTGCCTATCTCTTGAATTTCATCGAAGAAAGCTTGAACTCGATGAGCTATAATTACATGGTACGCGTTTTGCTTTTAAACGTAAACTAATGGAGATTTGAATAAATTTTTACGAAAGAAGATTATGTTGTCCATTTTTATGTGTTTGTTCATTCATTAAATAGGTTGAAAATCAATTTTATGTAAACAAAACAAGACTTGATTTTATAGTACAGTTCTATCTTCACTCGCATCGCCTTATGCAAATATGTTTGTGTATTTTTGCAATTTTTGATTTTCAAATCAGTTTCACGGGCAATTTTTGACAAACATAAACTGTATTTTATTTGGAAACTATTGGTACTATTTATTCTAGACAGAGAAAAGTTGTTTTTGTGAACTTTTGTACGGTCTATAAAAATGTACTGTGCAGACGGTCGCGTGATACTGTTTTTGAGAATTGCTAAAATTGAAAATAGCCCGTTCGTCAATCTTAATTCTTGTGCTTCCAACCTTTCACCTTAGTTAAGTTTCACCTTAGTTAAGCTTGTTCAAAGTGCGACGCTGTTAGGCTTGGGCTATCTATATATATTAGTCGGGAATTGTTGGCCATCCTTTATGGGCTTAAGTCTTTTAGATCTTTCATTCAAGGCAAAATTGTCAAGGTTTACACCGAAAGCAAGAACGCAGCCGTAGTATCTCCCACAGGGGCAGTACGTCTCATCGTCTTCATGATTTGGCATTACAAATTTTCAGTTTTGCGTCCTTCACAACATTTATTTATTACAATTCATGGCTAAAAAAAATAGAATAAATTACATTACAAAAAAATATATATTATAAACTAGAGATAGCCATAGGAGGTCCGCAAAAGAGTCCTAGACCCCATTCTAGGCGGACCCAATGTACAAAACAATCGAAGTTTCCTGGATACTAAGATCGATGAATGATTTTGCCGATTCCATAAGCAGGATCATTGATTACGACGACTGGAGCATCTCTAGTGAATTTTTCGAATGTGACCGTTCAATTTTCCGACCTTTCTCAGTCGATCGCTTTGCATCTTAAGATACAGCCAAGTGTCATAGATTTTATTCTCAATTTTGGTGTCCAGGATTGGAAGGCACGGACGCATTTAGCACCAGTTGGGCAGGAGAAAACAATTGGCTCGTACCTCTGCTGTACTTAATTTCACGCACTATTTGCACCTTGAGTCTTCTAGAGCGGTTGGAACTTTATTAGTTCCCCAGTGGCCCTCGGCAGTATTTTGGCCTATTTTGTTTCCGACACACAGGTTTTGTTTTTCAGTTAAGCAGGTGCTGGAATTCGTTGATCCCACAGGCATTTTTGCTTTATCGCGAAATAATACCATTTTTTCTCCGTTTAGGTTTCTACCTTTGGTTTTAGTTGTGCGACTTGATGCTTCATAGGGATCTCATTGATTTTAATTAGTTGTGGTGCTGTGAACAGTTACTAGTGATTCCAATTTTGCAGAAGCGTTTTTGCGTTATTGCTCGTTTTCCCCACTGGAATTTTGCATTCCGCCAAGGCCGATGATTGTCTTTATAGGCTTTAGGGACATTTTCAGCTTTTATTGCGCGATTTATCACGGTTTTTTGTCCCGAGGATCGGTGTATTGTTGCTTTCGCATGATGTGAGTTTAATTCATTCCTCCAATGGAGATGTTGCACGCATTGCGATTTAATTCCGCCAAGGGCGATGTCACTTGTTTAGCAGCACAATTGTAATACCGCTAGCTGGCGATGGTTGATATGCTGGCTAGTAGCCGGATTCTCGTGGTTTTCTGAGCAGTGCTTATTGAAACACGAAGATGTCTAGTAAATTTTCTGAGAGCCATAGAAGCCTAGACGGTCTGCTGCGTAGTTTCTCGTCAATTGATTTTCTGGTTTAGTGATTTTCTTTTCACAAAATTTCTATTTATGGGAAACAATTTGTCCGATTATTTCTTTACAAATCATTTCAGAGATATTTCCAGTCCAGAGTTGGAGTCTTGAGCAAGACAGATTCCTTCAGTCC
This sequence comes from Cladopsammia gracilis, assembly GCA_022457155.1. Lineage (NCBI taxonomy): Eukaryota > Metazoa > Cnidaria > Anthozoa > Scleractinia > Dendrophylliidae > Cladopsammia > Cladopsammia gracilis. Next base: position 530,103 of record JAJGOT010000540.1, read on the forward strand.
TTGCCAGTAGCAGAGCTTCGTCAACCACAAAAGGATACCTCTCTTACTTCAGGAAATGGAAAGCTTGGGCTTCGCTTTTTCCAGAATGCAAGTACTTCCCAGCGGATAAGACTCGCGGTTGCTTTGTATTACCCAATTTATTGCAATCAGGTTACTCGTGTCTTCCATTACGTCAGCCTTCTACTCAATTAGTATTTTCCATAATTCCTGTGCTGTATTGAATCCTTGTGATTCAAAGTGTTTGACGCTCGTCCTCGAAGGTTGCAAAAGGCTAGTTTCTAGCTCCATTTCGCATAGGAATAGATTGCCTATTTTGCCCGACCATCTTCATAAATTAGTTTCTAAATTCGCATCGCATCGTTAGACGCTAGTTTATCTGATATAAGGGAAGTGTGTTTTTGTTTAGTAGCTTCGTTATGACGAGATTTGCAATATTAAGTGGTGTGATGTAGATATTAGAGATCAGTATTTTTTTCTGTACATACCAAAGGGTAAGACTGATCAGTATTATGAAGGATCTACTAGATTTGTCGCTAGGACCGGTAAGCTTACTCGTCCTCACAGTATGCTCGTTAGATACGCACAACTAGCCAAGGAGAACACCAGTTCAAATGAATTTGTATTTAGTTCTTTATGGTTTAGAGGGAGTAAGGGCCATTCTCTTCGGCCCGGCACAAAACTTTCTTATTCGAGGGTCAGAGAAGTCGTATTAAGCTTAAAGCGATAAGGCTTGATACGTCTTGGTTTGGTCTACATTCTTTAAGAATCGGCGGAGCTTCTGCCGCTATCAATAATATGGTGCACGGAAGACGGATAGTGCTAAAGATCTGTATTGTCGTGAGGACATTAACCATCAGTTGATGGTCAGTCTTAACATAGGCATTCAGTTATTATTGCATTAAAGTATCTCTTGTCCCCCAGCTTTGTGTTTTGAGATGGTTGGTCGGCTCCCACCAATTGTCTCTAGTGTTTACATGAGAAATGTTTTCTATTCCTATTCGGCTGAGCTCAGCGATAGAGAATATAAATGGATTTCCCATGGGCATACGTATCATTGCTATGCTTGGCATTCGCAGTTTTTGCCTATTTATAGCACTCCTGGATTCATGCTATTCTTGACGCCAATCAGCCATTCTACAACATTGCTCGAGGTAATTTTTTTGCATATTATGTACAGCTATAAACAGCATTAAATCACTTGATTTGTTATTTTCATCATTTTTATTAAACTCCAGAGGTTAAGGTGGTTCTGCATTGGTTTGGAGAATACGTTTCCCGTTTTTTACTCCAAATTAGGAGTTTTTTCACTGGTTTTTCGCATCTGGCTTAATCACCGCTATATCGTTTTGCAAACATTCGGGCCATGGTTTGCGATGCGCTTACGCAGACAGACATTGTAAGAGTTATACTTTACTGTGAATAAAATGGCTGGTCAAATGGCTGGTCGGCTCCCTCCATGGGAAATGTTTTCTATTCGGCTGAGCGCAGCGATATAGAATAGAACAGAAGATCTGTTTCTTGTTAACAATAAGTTGCTGCTCGAACCTAAGACAAAAAATTCCAACGAGTAATAATCTTAAGCTTTTTAAAACCAAAAACACGCAAGCAGATGGCTTATCGACAAAAGAACACTAAGCTTATTTTAAAACTGATATCAACAACAGGAATACATTTTCATTTAACATTGGCTTGGAAAGCCTTACATGCAGTGAAAAAAGACAATCAAAACAACCTCAAAATGTACTTTGTGAAGTTCACTGAGCTGAAGGTTTAATGAAAAGCTCAAAGTGGATCCAAAACAGCAAACAATGGCTCCCAAACTGAGGACATTTTCGATTAAAATTAAACTGAAGTTTATAAATGTGCCTACACATCCTATGATAACTTCTTAATGAGTCGGATTTGCACAGTGGAAATAAAAAGTATAGCTTTGTTTTTTTAGGCAATTATTTCACGCAGATTCCATTTACCCTTTATAGCCGTGTTTTGGGTTTGATAGCACTTCGATTACGTTTGTTCCGGATACAGTTTAATTCTGATTAGGCCAAGCAAGGATGAAAATAAATGAAACTAACAAAAATTAGGTCTAGGTTTAATCAAAATATTTGCATGACATGATCAAACAATTCTGTTTCATCAAACCAATCTAGAAAATGTGTTCTATTGCTTAAAAAGTACATTGAGATGTTTTTCTCATTTTTGAAAATGTTTTAAGGGCTTACATTTCTCCCTAGCAATTTAGAGTTCGACACTATAAAATATTTTTATCCTGGCGATAAAATCCTGAAGTTACGTAAGTTTATTTGACACCTCTTAGTGTAAGTGTAATATTTCCCTAGTCATAAGATGTCATTAATAATAGTACAATCTCAATCTTGTCAATCTTTTCGAAAATTAAATCCGTCTCCTTCAGTGCTTCATTTCCAAAATTCAGAAGATATTCTACCGGAGGAGAGTAAATGCTCGATCAGGATCCTGCTACCTCTTCACAAAAAGTGCAGCAAGGAGAATCAATTAAACCAAAACGATATAATTTTTCGTTTGTATAAAAGATGCAATTTACTATTTTGTATTGGTATTTCCGGCTAATCCTTGATTATAAGCTCGTACAAAAGTGTAGGCCATCCCTGGATAAATTAAGGTTTATTATGTCGGTGTACGGAATTTGTCATATCTTATTTGGATACGTTAAATTTTAGATTGAGATTTAATTGAGTGAAACGAGTATTTTAAAGAAATGTAAGCCAGAAGAAAAAAAAAAACAAAGTTGGTTTCATACTAATCTTGTTTCGGCTAGAAGATGTCACGCGTTTAATTATATTACCAGATAATGACATAATCGCTGAGTATTTAGGAATTATACGAAAAAGCTCACTTAGTTGCAAAAACGTTTACGGATGATTTCTAACATAAATCGAACAGGGTCTGCGGTTATACATCCGTTCAGTTCAGTTCACGAACCCAAGGACACTAAAGCTGAAAAGTATGAAAGTATTACTTACAGGCTCACCAACCCCGTATTGTTATCAAAAACACCTTGGGGTAACTCCTTCAGCTGGTTGTTATCCAGTCTCCTATCAAAGAGTAACAACAATCTGGTTGTAACTATCCGTTTGCGTTTATTAATGTAAATGTGCAGTTAGCTTCAGCAAATACTCTTTTTTATCTCGTTGATGCGCAAGCGTGAACGAGATGTAGTATACGGGTATAGATATGCACTCGATGTCCCCCTCAGTCGTAAACATTTGTCCGGGGGTACTTGTTTATATAAGCTGTATAAAGGCACCAAGGGTTTGTAATAGGGTAAGGGTTTCAAAAAGGGCGCCGCACACCGCCACTAAAATTTTTGGGGCGTAACCTCGGGGCTATTGTTACATGTAAATTCCCCAGGGTATTGGTATGTCATCATTTCATTAACTTTTCATATTTCATACCTCACATTACCGATCACACGAAGTAAACGCATGGAAACTTTCAAATTCGTTTTTAAGTGGACCCTTCACGTTTACTACGGTAAAGATGTAGTTACGGAACTTACCATCGTAAAGCCCTTGTTACCATTGTAAAGTCTCTGGTGTGTATTCTTAGTTAGTACAAGTGTTGTCGGTTTTGAGCGTAAATTTATTATTTGTTCTCCGAAGAAAATTACGGTTTGATTATGCAAGAGTATGGAAGAGCAAGAAGTCATTATTTTGCTGACTGTAAACTGAATACGGTTATTTGTTGGTTATTTGTTTTTGTATAAGTATCGTGAACACGAGCGATATAGTATTTATTGTATTTTTAGTCAGTACAAAAAAGTCTTTCCGGCTCTGAGCGTATATGTCTTCTCCGAAGATTTCGGTTGCCATCACATCATGCGAAAGGAGTGACATAAAATGACCAACAAACCGAATCACGAGTTGAGCCGATTTGCTCTTGCTCTGATCTGTGACAAAAAAATTGAATTGAACGAATGTGCTCGGTGGCCAGTGCGTCAAGCGACCCACTGGTCGCAAAGAAACCGAACTGAGCGAATGCGCTCGGTGGCCAATGTGCCAAACAACCCATTGTGGTCGCAAACATACATTAAAAAACATTTATTCACGCTTAGCTTTGTTGTCATCGTTCTTCTTCTTGTACGCGTTAGTTTATTTGGCCTACATATTTCGACTCCTAATACCTAAACCAAAAGGCACCGAGGACTTACTGCATCTGTTAATGAACGCATTCCTTCATCTTTACTCGGCAATCAATTTTGGACATTACTACCGAATGCCTCGATTTTGCAAACCGTTTTCTCCGCTAAACACAACAGTGTTTTTTTTTCTTTTAAAATGTTTTATTTATCAATAACAAATCCCTAAAGTTTACAATATTATCCTGAGAGGCTAGTCATTTCCGGTTACAAGGCATCCTGAGTTAAAGCTAGTCATTTCCGGTTACAATAATACAAGGTCAGTTCCGGTTTACAGTCACTTGAAAGTCTAGTCCATCAGGGATTATTTATAAAGTTCATTTCCGGTCATTTGGTCCACTTGAAAAAAGTCCTTTCTGGTTTGCACATGATTACTTTAGTCATTTCTGGTAATGAATGATGAGTTGCCAGTAGCTAAATTATTAGAGTCACAAGCTTTGACTGTTGTATTTCACAAATATTCGGATGACACCACAAAGCAGAAAATTTCTGTTCGCGGTTGGGGGGGGGGGGGGGGGGAATCCCATATATGAGCTATATAGGTATGTGCCGCTGTGAAGGGTATGGTTTTCAGGCAGTTTAGTCTGGGATAGGGTATAGTAATCAGAGATTTTTGGTCCAGAATAGGGTATCATTTTCTGCGAAACTGATCAGTTGCATGAAGAATTTAGTCTAGACGAGGTTTACTGGCAAATGGCATTTTTAATAATCGGTAAGGTGTGCTGTATGACATTTTTACTGACCCCTGGTATCTTAGACTGATAGTGAATGAGTTTCTGCAAATTAGCGAGTCTAGAAAAGGTCTAGGATAGGGTAGGATTTTTCATTGTTTAGTCTAGAATATGGTTGCATAATGCAGCTAAAATGGTCTAGTATAGGTTAAGGGTTAAGGGTCTCAGAGTCCCAGCAGCACACCCCCGCCCAAAAATTTGCAAAGTACCCCCCCCCCCCCCCCCCCCTCGGTCAATTTGCAACTGTGTTGTGATGTCATTCCTTATGTCCCTTACAGTGGCCCGAGAGTTCTCGGTGCTATTGTGAAAAGTTGCTTCATTTCAAAAAACCCATATACCATAAAGTATGGTCTTAATGAAAAAGCTTGCTCGCATGTCATTCTCGTCGTCAGCAGAAGTCCATTAGGTAAAAGAAAATAGTCTTAACATTAACTAAAAACCTAATATTGAGTAGTGCCGATAGGGTGGGAGTGAAAACACCCCACACCCTTCCACAGGTTCAAATTTTAATCTAGCTTGGAAAGGCGTGGTAAACAGTTATCTGGTTCCACATTTGCAGTACCATTGCTAAACCAGACACCCAAGATTCGCATTCTTGACACCCACGTCAGGCCATAAGGAGTGTCCGGACGTGAGCACCAAGCTCCTAACTTCATGGCTTAAGTAGTCTTTGCCACATTTAATTTAGTCCCTGTACCTGTCTCGTATTTGTGAAGTAAGGTAAACAATTTGTCTAAAGAAAAAATGTTGTTTACAAAACATGTGGAGTTATCTGCATATTGGCAAATTTTAAAACGCTTTCCTCAGGCTTCTGGATGGAGAAAACCTTCAATAGTATCATCCTTTCTTATACTGGTAGCCAAAACGTCTGCGCATAAAATGTACAAAAGTGGAGACCGGGGATCTCCCTGCCTCACCCCCCACTCGAGTGGAATTTTTTTAGTCAAAAAAACATTAACCATAATTTTCATATTTGCTTGACAGTATAATGTAAATATTCAGCAAGATACCAGTTTCATTGGTAATATGTATATAATCTAGAGGGTCACGCAAGAGAAATAAATTCTCAAAAATCGTCCTACCTGGGACGGAACAAGTTTGATCTTCTTGAAATAATCGAGGGTAACACTTTTGAAAGTCTGTTTGTAAGAGCTTTTGAACAAATTTTGTAATGAACATTGAGTAGCGAAATGGCCGGGCCACCAATTTTTGAAGTTTTTCTTATCATCTTTCTTGTAAAGTAATCTAGTCACGCTTCCTTGCATTGAATCACTTAAAGAATTATTTTCCAAACTAAATTTATAATTTCGAACAGAATAGGGCCTAAAAGATCTCATAATTTAGCGTAAAATTGTTGAGGTAATCCGTCTGAACCGGGGGTTTTCCCTGAAGAAAGTCCACGCATTGCGTGGGTAATTTTATCCTTCGCAGGATAAAATTTCGCTCTCACTTAATCTGTTTTCAAGTTTGTTCAAAAATTCGGTTTGGACTGTTAAATTAACAGGTTCTTGCAAGTACAAATTACGTTAAAAATCGAAATGAGCCGGAGAAAAGGAACAAGCTTAAGGTGAAAGGTCGGAAGGTTGACGACCGGGCTATTTTCAATTTAAGCAATTCTCAAAAAAACAGTATTACCCGACAGTCTGCACAGTACATTTAGACCGTAGAAAAGTTCACAAAAACAACTTTTGTCTGTCTAGAATAACTAGTACGACTTCTTTCCGAATGAAATACAGTTTTTGTTTGTCAAAAATTGCCCGAGAAACTGATTTGGAAATCAAAATTGCAAAAATACACAAACATATTTGCATAAGGCGACGCGAGTGAAGATAGAAAATCTAAGTCTTGTTTTGTTTACATAAAATCGCTTTTCAATCTATGTAATGAATGAACAAACACATAAAAATGGACAACACAATCTTCTTTCGAAAAATTTTATTCAAATCTCCATAAGTTTATGTTTAAAAACAAAACGCGAGCCATTACTAAGAGCTCATCGAGGCCGAGATGTCTCCGATGAAAGAAATCAAAACAACTGAATTTAATTGAGCGCGTTATAAACAATTCTCCCGAGAACACAAAAACGTCAATCACAGATTGATATCAACATAAATTCCCATCGAAAAATGTGTATTTTGTTTTACCTTTAAGTCCCTCCACTGCTTGGAAATTGTTTAAATCTCCGCTTCTTCAGTTCTGAAACCCGAAGTGACAAACATCTTCCCGCATTGCTCCCATCCTCGAAGCAAGATTTTACGTAGATTTTATCTCTGAAAGCTCTTCTATTTCCACTATAGCGGCTTCTGAATATCCCTTAATTAGTATCCCTGTCTTGAGAAGCAAACCGCGAAAAAATTCAGGAGAATAACGACTTTAATTTAAACGGTTTTCTCTGCTAAACACAGCAAAACGTCAAAAGTGTTTTCCCATTTCACGTGAAAATTGCAAAGATCCCGGATGTTGTGTGGCGTCATACGCGCATGTTTTGCGACGGTCTACGCGCCTGCGAATTAGCCCTAAGCGACGGCGCCGGACGACAGCCGCGGACACACAACGCGCCCGCGAAACATTCCACTATCCATGACCATGAAAAATGACGGCCATGGGTTCTGTGGTTCTTTGGTTCTATGAGTATGGAGCTGTGCAGCCAGGCCTTCGGCCTGGCAAGTGCTCCGCTATTAACGCGATTTTACAAAATTCGCGTTAATTTAATGTATCTTAATTAATGTCGACGTAAATTTAATGCACGCTATTTTACAACATTGTTATTTTAAAGCACCTTTATTTCATTACAAAACCTTATTAGTTCACGACTCCTCTATTGGCTCTTCAGAGTCACTATCTGACAGGACGTCTTCGTTTAAAATCGAGTTCAAAATGTCTTTTGATTGATCTTGATACTCCTCTGTCTCCCCGAGAAACATCCGTGCACTTGTCTTGGAAGGTTTTATTGACGGAAGCCAAAACGCAGTTTGGCGTTCAGAAATGTAAAGTGCGAGTTTGCAGAATTATGAAAATCGCAGTAAATAAAGTAAGATTCTTATCGAAAAATTCGCGTTAATTTAATGCATGTAAATCTAACTTTTGAAAAATTCGCGTTAATTTTGTGTAACGTAAAATTTCTTCGCGTTGTCAACGTGCATTGTTAATTTCCTATAATAAGGTTTGTTACGTTTAGGTGTTTTGAATACGCTAGAAATAGTTTTTGTAAAGTCGCGACCCGATGTGCTTTGAGCATATATTTTATTTGTTCTCCGAAGAAAATTACGGTTTGATTATGCAAAAGTATGGAAGAGCAAATACGGTTATTTGTTGGTTATTTGTTTTTGTAAGTATCGAGAACACAGCGATTTTACAGTATTATTGTATTATTGACGAAAGTCATTCGCATGTGCACGAAGTGGGAAAAGTGGAACATTATAAATTGAAATTTCTCCAAATTCCGACTTTCCCTGAACACGTCTTGTGTTTCCTACAATTAGAACTAGAACTAGAACTAGTTGCAACAATTCTGAACAATCTCCTGTTTTTCAACACTTGCGGTAAGTGATGAAAAAAAAATTAAAAATGCATGGAAAAGATTAAAAGTTCACCTTATACGAATATGCATTCACGCGTTTTGTAAAACAGGTGTTGCCTGCGAGCAAGCTCTCTAAGGGGTTAGGATTGTGGGAACTCCTACACACCTGTCCCCGAGAGAGCTTGTTCGCTAGTTACATTTATACATGCAACAAACAAGCCAAGTGACAAGTGAATCACATGTTATTGTTTTATTACAGCTGCAGTTTTGTCCGATAGTCAAATAAGATTCGACAAAAAATGTGGCTAAAGGTAGCCACTGGAGAGGTGATCATAAAATGTGTTCCTACACGAATGTTGTCGTGACATTTCTCCCACGTTTTTCTCCCTTCCGCAAGTGTTTATACTTCGCTCGGTCGCTTGATATCGTTGTACATGATACAACATGTTTCTTATCGGGAGTGCCAAACAATAAGCTACGTTAGCGATTAGTAGTTTCCAATATTGGACACTGTATCGTGATAGTGTGTCATGTGTCACGAGTGTCATGTGTCATGTGTTTAGGTTTCGATCTTCGGTTTTAGTTGTGCGACTTGATGCTTTATAGGGATCTCATTGATTTTAATTAATTGTGGTGCTGTGAACAGTTAACTAATGATTCCAATTTCGCAGAAGAGTTTTTGAGTTATTGTTCGTTTTCCCCAATGGGGTTTTGCATTCCGCCAAGGGCGATGATTGTCTTTATAGGCTTTAGGAACGTTTTCCGCTTTTATCACGGTTTTTTGTCCCGAGGATCGGTGCACTTGCTTTCGCATGATGCGAGTTTCATTCCTCCAAGGGAAATGTTGCACGCATTGCGATTTAATTCCACCAAGGGCGATGTCATTTGTTTAGCACACAATTGTAGTACCGCCAGTTGGCGATGGTTGATATGCTGGCTAGTAGCCGGATTCTCCTGGTTTTCTGAGCTGTTCTTATTGAAACACGAAGGTATCTAGTGAGAGCCATAGAAGCCTAGACGGTCTACGGCGTAGTTTCTCGTCAATTGATTTTCTGGTTTAGTGATTTTCTTTTCACAAAATTTCTAGTTGTGGGCAACAATTTGTACGATTATTTCTTTACAAATCATTTCAGAGATCTTTCCAGTCAGAGTTGCGGTCCTAAGCAAGACAGATTCCTTCAGTCCTTGCCGGTAGCAGAGCTTCGTCAACCACAAAAGGATACCTCACTTACTTCAGGAAATGGAAAGCTTGGGCTTCGCTTTTTCCAGAATGCAAGTACTTCCCAGCGGATAAGACTCGCGGTTGCTTCGTATTTACCCAATTTAATGCAATCAGGTTACTCGTGTTCTTCCATTACGTCAGCCTTCTACTCAATTAGTTTTTTCCATAATTCCTGTGCTGTATTGAATCCGTGTGATTCGAATTCAGTGTTTGAAGCTCGTCCTCGAAGGTTGCAAGAGGCTGGTTTCTAGCTCCATTTCGCATAGGAATAGATTGCCTATTTTGCCCGACCATCTTCATAAATTAGTTTCTAAATTCGCATCGTTAGACGCTAGTTTATCTGATATAAGGTACATACCAAAGGGTAAGACTGATCAGTATTATGAAGGATCTACTAGATTGGTCGCCAAGATCGTCCTCACAGTATGCTCGTTAGATATGCACAACTAGCCAAGGAGGACAACAGTTTAAGTTAATTTGTATTTAGTTCTTTAAGGTTTAGTAAGAGTAAGGGCCACTTTCTTCGGCCTGGCACAAAACTTTCTTATTCGAGGGTCAGAGAAGTTGTATTAAGCTTAAAGCGATAGGGCTTGATACGTCTAGGTTTGGTCTACATTCTTTAAGAATCGGCGGATCGGAGCTTCCGCCGCTATCAATAATATGGTTGACGGAAGACGGATAGTGCTAAAGATATGTATTGTCGTGAGGACATTAACCATCAGTTGATGGTCAGTCTTAACATAGGCATTCAGTTATTATTGCATTAAAGTATCTCTTGTCCCCCAGCTTTGTGTTTTGAGATGGTTGGTCGGCTCCCACCAATTGTCTCTAGTGTTGACATGAGAAATGTTTTCTATTCGGCTGAGTGCAGCGATAGAGAATATAACTGGATTTCCCATGGGCATACGTATCATTGCTATGCTTGGCATTCGCAGTTTTTGCCTATTTATAGCACTCCTTGATTCATGCTATTCTTGACGCCAATCAGCCATTCTACAACATTGCTCGGGGTAATTGTTTGCATATCATGTACCGTTATAAACAGCATTTAATCACTTGAGTTGTTATTTTCAACATTTTTATTAAACTCCAGAGGTTAAGGTGGTTCTGCATTGGTTTGGCGAATACGTTTCCCGTTTTTTCTCCAAATTACGAGTTTTTTCACTGGTTTTTCGCATCCGGCTTAATCACCGCTATATCGTTTTGTAAACATTCGGGCCATGGTTTGCGATGCACTTACGCAGACAGACATTGTAAGAGTTATACTATACTGTGAATAAAATGGCTGGTCAAATGGCTGGTCGGCTCCCTCCAATTGTCTCTAGTGTTTACATGGGAAATGTTTTCTATTCGGCTAAGCGCAGCGATAGAGAATAGAATAGAAGATCTGTTTCTTGTAAACAATAAGTTGCTGCTCGAACCTAAGACAAAAAATTCCAACGAGTAATAATCTTAAGCTTTTTAAAACCAAAAACACGCAAGCAGATAGCTTATCGACAAAAGAACACTTAGCTTATTTTAAAACTCATATCAACAACAGGAATACATTTTTATTTAACATTGGCTTGGAAAGCCTTACATGCAGTGAAAAAAGACAATCAAAACAACCTCAAAATATACTTTGTGAAGTTCACTGAGCTGAAGCGTTAATGAAAAGCTCAAAGTGGATCCAAAAGAGCAAACAATGGCTCCTAAACTGAGGACATTTTCGATTAAAATTAAACTGAAGTTTATAAATGTGCCTGCACATCCTATGATAACTTCTTAATGAGTCGGATTTGCACAGTGGAAATAAAAAGTATAGCTCTGTTTTTTTTTAGGCAATTATTTCACGCAGATTCCATTTACCCTTTATCGCCGTGTTTTGGTTTTGATAGCACTTCGATTACGTTTGTTCCGGATACAGTTTAATTCTGATTAGGCCAAGCAAGGATGAAAATATATGAAACTAACAAAAATTAGGTTTAGGTTTAATCAAATTATTTACATGACATGATCAAACAATTCTGTTTCATCAAACCAATCAAACTCTCAGCACTGTAGGCTTAAAAACAATAAGCTTAATTTTCATTCAGAATTGAAAATGTGTAGAAGTACAGGCTTCACTGTACACTTCAAAGTAAGTAGATAAAGTCGAAAAAAGTTTCAGAAGTTGAGTTTCTGGAACTAACATTTATTCGAACTGAAATATTTTTGACAAGAATGAAATCTTCAAATCCAAAATAAAGTTTGTAGGCTTGCAAACTTTGCTCTCACATTCACGGTTGCGGCGATGGATTCCGGACACAATTTTCTAAACTTCCCCTTCAAAGTATATTTGGATTATTGAATACATTTTCTTCTTTCGGCTGATAAATTTGAACTGAGGAATTTCAAAGCGCTATAAACGCTTTTCATAGTTATTTCATAAATCGCGAGCCACAGTCGAGTGATATACAATTTTTTTTTTCCGTCGCCGGTAAACTCATAGAAAAAAGTACATCGAGATGTTTTTCTCATTTTTGAAAATGTTTTAAGGGCTTACATTTCTCCCTAGCAATTTAGAGTTCGATACTATAAAATATTTTTATCCTGGCGATAAAATCCTGAAGTTACGTAAGCTTATTTGACACTTCTTAGTGTAAGTGCAATATTTCCCTAGTCATAAGATGTGATTAATAATAGTAAAATCTCTCTCTTGTCAATCTTTTCGAAAATTAAATCCGTCTCCTTCAGTGCTTCATTTCCAAAATTCAGAAGATATTCTACAGGAGAAGAGTAAATGCTCGATCAGGATCCTGCTACCTCTTCGCAAAAAGTGCAGCAAGGAGAATCAATTAAACCAAAACGATATAATTTTTCGTTTGTATAAAAGATGCAATTTACTATGTTGCATTGGTATTTCCGGCTAATCTTTGATTATAAGCTCGTACAAAAGTGTAGGCCATCCCTGGATAAATAAAGGTTTATTATGTCGGAGTACGGAATTTGTCATATCTTATTTGGATACGTTAAATTTTAGATTGAGATTTAATTGAGTGAAACGAGTATTTTAAAGAAATGTAAGCCAGAAGAAAAAAAAAAAACAAAGTTGGTTTCATACTAATCTTGTTTCGGCTAGAAGATGTCACGCGTTTAATTATATTACCAGATAATGACATAATCGCTGAGTATTTAGGAATTATACGAAAAAGCTCACTTAGTTGCAAAAACGTTTACGGATGATTTCTAACATAAATCGAACAGGGTCTGTGGTTATACATCGGTTCAGTTCAGTTCACGAACCCAAGGACACTAAAGCTGAAAAGTATGAAAGTATTACTTACAGGCTCAACAACCCCGTATTGTTATCAAAAACACCTTGGGGTAACTCCTTCAGCTGGTTGTTATTCAGTTTCCTATCAAAGAGTAACAACAATCTGGTTGTAACTATCCGTTTGCGTTTATTAATGTAAATGTGCAGTTAGCTTCAGCAAATACTCTTTTTTATCTCGTTGATGCGCAAGCGTGAACGAGATGTAGTATACGGGAATAGATATGCCCTCGATGTCCCCCTCAGTCGTAAACTTTTGTCCGGGAGTACTTCTTTATATAAGCTGTATAACGGCACCAAGGGTTTATAATAGGGTAAGGGTTTCAAAAAGGGCGCCGCGCACCGCCACTAAAGTTTCGGGGCGTAACCTCCGGGCTATTGTTACATGTAAATTCCCCAGGGTATTGGTATGTCATCATTTCATTAACTTTTCATATTTCATACCTCACATTACCGATCACACGAAGGAAACGCATGGAAACTTTCAAATTCGTATTTAAGTGGACCCTTCACGTTTACTACGGTAAAGATGTAGTTACAGAATTTACCATCGTAAAGCCCTTTTTACCATTGTAAAGTCTCTGGTGTGTATTCTTAGTTAGTACGGTTGTCGGTTTTGAGCGTAAATGTATTATTTGTTCTCCGAAGGAAATTACGGTTTGATTATGCAAGAGTATGGATGAGAAAGAAGTCATTATTTTGCTGACTGTAAACTGAATACGGTTATTTGTTTTTGTATAAGTATCGAGAACACGAGCGATTTTATAGTATTTATTGTATTTTTAGTCAGTACAAAAAAGTCTTTCCGGCTCTGAGCGTATATTTCTTCTCCGAAGATTTCGGTTGCCATCACATCATGCGAAAGGAGTGACATAATATGACCTAGAAAACGGAATCACAAGTTGAGCCGATTTGGTCTTGCTCTGATCTGTGACAAAAAAATTGAATTGAACGAATGTGCTCGGTGGCCAGTGCGTCAAGCGACCCACTGGTCGCAAAGAAACCGAACTGAGCGAATGCGCTCGGTGGCCAATGTGCCAAACAACCCATTGTGGTCGCAAACATACATTAAAAAAACATTTATTCACGCTTAGCTTTGTTGTCATCGTTCTTCTTCTTGTACGCGTTAGTTTATTTGGCCTACATATTTCGACTCCTAATACCTAAACCAAAAGGCACCGAGGACTTACTGCATCTGTTAATGAACGCATTCCTTCATCTTTACTCGGCAATCAATTTTGGACATTACTACCGAATGCCTCCCAATATTTTTTTCCGGCAATTAAGAAATATGATGCTTTATAACTAGACCATCTGCTCGCAGCACTTTACCTTCCATTAGGAACCACTAGTTATAATTTGTTCCCCGAAGAAAATTACGGTTTGATTATACAAAGGAATGGAAGAGTGAAAGAGCAAGAAGTCATGATTTTGCTGACTGTAAAAACTATAAACTGAATACGGTTATTTGTTGTAAATGGAATTAAAATGGCAAGTTAACATTTATCAGTTAAGTGTTTTTTTCGCTCTTTGTTTTAGGTTTATTCGCTTAAATCGCTTTCCTCTGATCGCAAAGGCATGAAGCGCCGAAAGCGTGGATTCTCGCGCTTGTCTGCCAGCGAATTTAATATGCAATGTTTCGTTTCAGACAATGGCCTATTTACCTTTTTTATAAAATAACTGAGATACTATGCGCGTTCTGATTGGCCAAAGACCTATTAACTATTGTGCCGGTAAACTCATAGAAAACCGCGCAAGCGAAACTGTAAAGTAAACAAAGTTCAATTTTCCACTGCATCAACACAAGCGTGAGGAGAAAGAATTTCACAACTCGAGCCGGTTTAGTGTCTTATTGCATATTGTGGTCTGTTAGAAGATGAGAAGAGAAGATATGTTTCTTGTAAACGATAAGTTGCTGCTCAAACCTACAAAATAAAAAAAAAAAATTCCCACGCACGCAAACAAAAAACGGCTTAACGACAAAAGAACACTAAGTTTTAATATTTTAAAACTGATATCAACAACAGGAATATATTTTCATTTAACATTGGCTTGGAAAGGCTTACATGCAGCGATCAGTGACAATCAAAACAACCTCGATATGTACTTTGTGAAGTTCATTGAACTGAAGGTTTAGCTATTAGTGGAAAGCTCAAAAATTATGGATCCCAAAGAGAAAACAATGGCTTTCAAACTGAGGAATTTTCGATTGAAATTCACTGAACTGAAGTTTATAAATGTTCCTACAAATCCTAAGATAACTTCTAAATAAGACGGATTTTCACAGTGGAATTAAAAAGCAAGGCTTAAGCTTATAGCTTTGTTGTTTAGGATAATTATTTTACGCCGATTCCATTTATACGCTTTATCGTGTATTGTTTTTGAGATTTTTTCATTGAATACTTTTGTACCGGATGCAGTTTAAATTCTGATTATGTGTCCAAGCAAGGAAGTAGTTATGAAATTGTCCCTTCTAGGGCATTTTCCTTGGTACTTTTTTCTCATATTTTTATATTTATTTCTGAGATCCAAAATTTTTGAAATTTTTCAACCCATAATCCCCGTCATTTTCTTGCGAATCCCTGTCATATTTTTTAGATTTTAAAGGGAGATCAAGACCTGATTATTCCCGAGATCTTTTTGTATTATTAGCAAAATTTACGAGTAAATTTCAGTTTTTTTAAAGGTAAATAAACATAAATTATACGGCAGATCTTGATTGTTGGTTCACTTTCTGTTTATTCAAGTGAAATTCAAATCAGTAATTTTCATCACGTAAATAAAGGGGTTTACTCCATACTCTTTTGTCTTAGTGTAAAGTTAAACACAACTTTTCCTTAAAATAGTCAAAAGGTCTTTATAACACAGGATTAAAGGGGGATACGTTTTATACTTCAAATAAATTAAATAAATGTAATAAATTCAAAAAAATCAAGAAATATAATAAAATCTTGAAATGCTTTAAATTCTAAAAAATTATGAGCTCGCCCTTCGGGCTCGCGGGATTCGCAAGAAAATGACGGGGATTATGGGTTGAAAAATTTCAAAAATTTTGGATCTCAGAAATAAATATAAAAATATGAGAAAAAAGTACCAAGGAAAATGCCCTAGAAGGGACAATTTCATAACTACTAACTTCATCTCTTTGATTCAAGGCTTTTGGTAAATTTTGGTCACTTTCATATAGAAAACTGTCTAACGCGTTAGACAAGGGGATTCCCCGAATTATGCGTATTGATATTTCTTGAATATAAACACCTGCAGTTTGTTTTGACTATGGTTGAATAATTAATGATTTTACACATGAATATTCTAGAAGGGGTTTTCCCCCTTTTTAAACCAATCAAAACTGAAACAAAACTGAAACAAAACTGAAATAAAACTGATAAATTTTACAATTTGGATTTCAATTTGTTTCACAGTTTGGTTTCAGTTTTGTGTATTAAATATTTTAACACCTGCTTTCAGTTTATGAAAATATCTAATTAAAATAACAGCGTGAAATACAAACAAGCCTGGATTTATTTGATTTCTTACGTCTTAAACTTTTTATTGTATTTCTTTTCAATCTTCGATGAAGTAGGTGTTAATTCAATCATTTCTTGATCTAAAAGTTCCATATCAGATATAAATTTCTGATAATCGAATTCACCACCTCTCATTGCTGTTCGTAAATTAGTCAATATTTTTTCATAAGTTGTAAATCCAAATTTAACCATATCTAATTTACCTTTGTAATTTTTCATTTCATGATATGTTTTTATTATTATTCCAGCTCCAGTTAAAACACTTAAAATAATAGGGTTTAAGGTTATTCCACCTGTGATTACACCAACTGAAGCTAGTAACACAGACGAAATATTCATAATATAATTTATTTTTTTATATTTACTTTGACTGTTTTTATATATCCATGTTTTTTTATGATAAAAAGAGTATAAATCTTTTATTTGTTGGATTTTCTTTGGATCTAAAGTTGAAGAAATATGATTAAATTCGAATATATCTTTTTGTTCTTTTTTATTTCTTAATGATTTTATTCTTGTGATTGACATTTTATTTATAATGTTTATAATAAACTTTTACTGAATGTAAAAGTAAATGAAATAGGTATATTTGGATAATCAGCTAGACCAGTAGGATTTTTTTTTACTATTTCAACGCTAAATCTTGCATTTTTTCTATATAGTAGATTAATATTTGTAAAAGTTTGTTCAACATTATCATCAGAAGTTAAAATTCTATCTGGTTGACCAATTATTTTTATTTTTATATTAAAACGAACAGAGTTTGTAATTACTCTGCTAAGAACGAAAGAGTTTAATGTTTCTAAAGTGCAATCAAATGGAAAAGCGATTGAATTTGTTCCATAATCGAATTTTACATATAATCCATTAGTACTAGAATGATAACCTGTAATGACAAAATATTGTTTCAACGATTTTAAAAAAGCTAAACTAACAGGTTGATCATCTTTTGTTGGATTTTTAATACTAATATCATGATTATTCATAACAATATCCGTCTGCATCTCCATTTTCTTATTTTCAAAATTGAATGGTGAATCATAAACACTTGATTCAACGTCTGCTACGTAATTTTTAACACCATAAATAATTAAATATCCTTGTCCTTGATTAGGAGAAGATGAAATTCCATCACATTTCATGTCAACATAAATATACTCAGGTGGGGAAATCTTCCATTTATGTAAATGAATAATTGATCTTGTATAATTAGAAAACTTTTTTGTTGATTGTTGATTAATATTCAAACTTGTACTTACAACATCAACACTCACATTTGTCATAGAAAGTGGAAAAAATTCAATACAAATAGTATATTCTCCTTCAGGAATTTTATATAAATTAAAACTAAGTCTTCCTGAGTATTTATTATCACTTGAACTTTTATTTATTTTAAAATCATATGCTTTTTTATTGAATAAATGAGGACTCCCCGAAAAATCATTTATTCCAAATACTGTAATTCCATATTCACTGCTACTTTCATTAACATTTTCCATTAAATATCTAAATTGATCTTTTTGGTAAAAAGTAGAAGAGATATGAGATTTATTAACATAATCTTTATAATCTTGTTCTAATTTAGTTATTTTTGTAGTATTTTCACTGGTTTTTGTTTTAACATATTGAACATTGCTTGCTGAATTTGGATCATTTTCATCTGTTAACAATCCTCTAATTTTTTGTCTTTGCATTATAAGGGTTTTTCCAGAAGGATTGCTTAATTTTCTTGTGTTTAATTCACTTATCATATTGTTTAAGTTATTATCTTGTTGATCAACATATTCTTTATTCGGTACTTCATGGTCAAATGTAGGTAATTTTGATAGATTATATATTCGATTATTATTGATATCAATATCATTTTCCATTGGAGAGACTTCTTTACGTGATAAGAAAATATTCTTTGCATCATTATAAGAAATTACATTGTTATAATTTTGTGTTAAATAACCAAAACTTTGTTGCTTACTTTGTATAACATTATAAAGTTCTTTCAAATCTATATTTTTAGTAACTTCATGAGTATGAGGAGGAACATTGGGATGATATTTCTTCAAAGTTTCCATATTTACAGCTGATAAATCATCATTCTCATCTGTATCCATATTTGTAATTAATTTTCGATTCATTTCAATTCCTCCAGGACGAATGATTCTATTTCCACCTAAATCAAGATGACCAGTCATATGATTTGCTCCATTAACAAGAATAACTTCAGTAGGATTAGGTTTTGATTCTAATCCAATTTCAAATTGATGTTTAGTTATAGCATCAGAAGAATTAATACCTTCACTAAGATTTACTAATCGTTTTTGTTCAATATCGTAATTATTATCACCATCTAATTTAATTCCTGTGCTTGCATGTATTTCTTGACTAATCTGTCTAATATATTCGTTGATATCAATATTAGTGTATTGATTGATATTATTGAATATTCCCATTTTTATTTTATAATTATATTTTTTCATCAAAATTCTTAGTAACTGATTTTTGTTCTTTATCTAAAAACAAGAATTCATAAGGTCTAAGTTTATTAAAAAGATTTGGATCAATCAAATTTTCTTTTGCAATAAGATTCAAATGATTTTTACTCACAGGTGGATATAATATCATATGAGAACAATTTAATCTTAATTTTGAGGGTACATCATAATAACTCTGACTTAAATACACTGGACTAATTCCATGATGTCTTCCATCAGTATAATGATTTGCTATTTTTTTCTGAATTCCATCTGTAGCATTAACAAGATCGTCAAATACAACAATTTTTCTATTATCTTCTGGATATTCTGTTGTTTCCATTATATCTTCTGGAAATTCTAAAACAGAGTATCCAACTTTTTCACTAATTCGAGACATTATTTTTTTAAGATCTTGTAATTTTTCTTGATTATGATTAGGACCATAATAATAAATTTTATCATAGTAAACTAATGGGGATCTTATCATATGCATTAGAGTATTTGTTTTTCCACAACGGGTTTGACCAGCAATAAGCATTCTGAAATCTTCATCTAAGAAATTACATAGTTTTTTAGACTTTGTTTTTTGATTCGAATCATAATTTGGGATTTTCATACTTTTTTTATTATAATGCTAGATAATTTGAATAAAATTAAATATTATTTTTACAAATAATTATATAATCTTATAATAAAATGAATTTAGAAAATTTCAAAAAGTATGCAGATTCAGAATATAAAGGATATAAAATATCTAAAGCTGTTACTAAAGCTAAAAATGAAGTGAAAGACAAAGGTCAAGTCCGTGATGTTGTTATGAGTGAATATTTTAAGACATTAAGAGAACCATTAAAAGAAACTATTGTTGAAAAACAGGATAAAATGATTAATCAATTGAAAGAAAATCAACTTGCTTTGACTGGACAGATGATGCAAAATCAAAAAGCTATAAAAGAGGGTATACAAGATATTTATACATTAAACCAAGAACTTCCACAAATACAACCAGAAGCAGAGGAAGAGGAAGAACAATTAGCAATTGCAAAAAAACCACCATTATTATTTGATATTGATATAAATAAAGGAATTTCTGATGAAGATAAAGAAGTTTTTGAAAAATATGAATTAGAACCTTTAGACAAAATTTTAACTTTATCAAAAGAACAAATTGAAGAAATAAAAGAAAAGGATTATAAAATTAAGAGAAAAGATAAAAATGCACAACCACGAACAGTATTATCAACTAAGAAAAATAAAAAAGGTCAATTAAATGAAGAAGATCAACAAGAATTAGAAAAATTAGTAGAAGAAGCAAATTCATTAAACAAATATAGAGATAAACTTAATCTTATAATTAAAGCAAAAAAAGGAGCAGTCCTTACACCAAAAAAAGGTCAAGGTTTAGGAAAAAGAAGATATAAACAACCAAGAAGAAATGCTTATAAAATTCAAAATAATCAATATGGTGGATTAATGATTGATTTACCAAACTTAATGAAAAATTTAAAACTGAATGCTTATCGTGGTGGTAAATTAATCTATGAAGCAGATGCTGATAAATCTCTTATAAGCCTATTAACAAAGAGATACAATCCTAAAACAAAATATTCAATGAATGCAGTAAAAATCTTTAATGATTTAAATATGCTAAGTAATATGCCACCTCATAAATCATCAGGAAAATCTAAAATGGTCGGATCAAGTGTTACTTATTATCAAGATCCAAAAGAATTAACAGATAGATTAAAGGTATTAATTGGCTCAATAGCTGCTGGAAATAATTCACCAGTTATAAGAAATGATATTTCACAAATCAATGATGAATTATTAAGAATAGGAGCTATTGATAAAAAATTACATGAAAAAATGTATAATAAATGGGTAAAGTCATAGATTTTAATACTTCAATTAGTATTAAAATCAAAAAAATTATATAATTTTTTTATGCTTTTATAAGCATTTTTCCAGATGAAGTGTATAATTCAATTTCTTTTTCATGTAAAACCAATGCGTTAATTGTATAATTCGTTGGATTATCACCATTCAACTCATATCTAAAAGTTAGTGAAACAACGCCATCTTTTACATCTTCATCTTGATTTCTAAGATCAAAATACAAAATTCCAAAAAGATTTCTGAAATTTGCTCTATTAATTATTGGTCCACTTAGTAAATCATTATAAGCTGAAGAATATGACATTAATGTTCTATAAAGTCTTGTTTCTTCTTTTGATGTCATTTCTAATTGAGGATAGTAAATACTGTTGTTTACTTCTAATTGTGCTCTACTAAAATTACGAGTATTTGCACCAATACTGAATGTTTTAAAAGTGAAAATATTTTGTTCCTGATTTCCATAACTTGCTGTAGGTACCACCCATAAGAAAACATGTCTTGGTCTTCTAATTCCTGTAGTTATACGAAAGTAACTATTTATTGATGATGTTTGTAATATTTCACTATGTTCTCTTAGGTAAGTCCACTTTTTTGGTTTTAAATAATTTTCAAGATACAACTTCATTCCTTCTCCATTAAAAATAATTTTTGGACACCACAATCGTAAATTAGTGATGATGACTTTTGAATTTGGAGCAGCATTTTTTCTGAAAATAATATTATCATCTTCTTCTAGTTTTAATAAAATATTCATTTTGATATTAGGATGAAGATTATTTTTGAAAGCTGTAAAATAACTATATAAATTCAGAGGAATTGAAAAAAACAGTTTCACTTGCAGCATCTGTTAATAATTTCCGTCTAGCAAAACCTTCATTTTTTAATGGTTGATCATTTCGACCTTCTGTAGTTCCTGTAGATGTATCTATATAGAAAAATTGATCTTGACCAATTGTATCCGCATAACTTTTAGTATATTTCAAAAGAGATAAAACATTTGATGTTTCATTAGCTCTTGAATTATTATACACAGTTATTCCATTACATTCAACTTGGAGTTCATTAATGAAAGTATGACCATTAGTTGTGGTACAATCTTGGTTGCCATTATTAGCTCCTGCTGTTATTCCAGTTGCACTATCAGCAAGAGTTACAAGTTTAAACTTAACTTCTAAATAAGCATTATACCAATCAATTGGATTAGCTTCTGATGAATTATCAACTGAGAATCTATAATTATCCTTTGTTTGTCTACCATTATTTGCAATATTAGAATTCAATGGATTTTCCAAATCATAATAAGTATATTCATATCTCTTTACTAAATTTGGGCTTCTAAAATTTCCATTCATTTTATTTTAAGATTATATAAAAAATTTTTTTAAAGAAGATCTTTATAAACATCTTTGACATAAGAATATTTATCATTATTTTTTTGTAAAAGTTTAACAATTTTTTCACCTTTATCTTCTTTCGGTGGATTTTCTTTTTGTGGTATTACATAATCTTGAATTTCAGGAATAAGTTCTTCTGGTATAGTTTCAATTTCAAGTTTCTTCTCTTTCTTTTTTGATGATTTAGGTTTAGGTTTAAATTTATCATAAATCGTTTCACCAATTAATTGTCCAGTTTTCTCACCAATCTTTTCAGAACCTTTTTCTACTAATTTTTCTGCTGCTTTTGAAGCAAGTTTAGATGCAGTTTTTCCAGTAAGTTTAGCTCCAATATTACTCAATACATCAAAAACACCACCACCTTTTGTCTCTGTATCTGTATAATAATCTTCACCAGTATCATAATTTCTTATTCGTCTTTCCATTTTTATTTATACATTATAATATTATTTATTTTATACATTATAATATTATTTATTTTCTTTCACCAATAACAACAGTTAAACTTATATCAATATCATTCAAATCAACTTCTCTATCTTGGTCATCTGTAATATAAAATTTCACTTCAAAAATTTCATTTCTATTCATTCTATTCCATAAGTAATTTATAGGTTGAATTTCAAATGGTAATGATCTTGTTTTTGTATTAGTTGAAAATGTGTATAATACATTTGATCGTTTTCCTGAGATAATACTATCAGATAATAAACTAGTTCTAATATATAAATTATCAATATCATTACTAATATTAGGAAAATTCTTTCCATATGCACTTTTATTTAAAACTTTCTTTTCAAATCCTAATAATTTACCAAAATTACCACTATTGGAAAAATCAATGTAATAATTTTCATCAAGTGCAATAAATACTTTATATGTTGTAAGATCAAAAAGTATATTAATACCATAATTTTCTGTATTTACAATTTTACCTATTCTTTTTTGAATAAGAGTATTTATATCTTGATAATCATAAATACCTGATGGAAATACAATTGTTATATAAGTTTTACCTTTATCTTTTGATATTTTCAATTCATTGTTTTGATATTCAGGTCTAATATTATGCCAACTAGCAGTCATAGAAAGATGGTCTAATGCTAAATAATGAGTAGTGTTTGGATCCAATTTCAATTCAGGAGTAAATTTTAGAGTAAAATTACCTGGTTTATTTGATGGATTTTGTTTTTTAGCATCAAGACTTTTAAAAACTAATACTCTATTCTGAATCATTTTATTTAATATCTTAGATAAAATATTTTTTATAAACTTTTCATTATATTGTTGATCATCAATTTTAAAAACTTTTAAAAGATTATAAAAAGATTTCTTATAAATATTATCAAGAAAATATAAACATAATAACCACATCTAACAGAATAGATATCTTGAATTGGATAACCTTTATTATAAATAAAACCTAGTTTAATCTTTTTGCATGTTCTATAATTTCTAATGGTGGTGGAAGTGAAAAAGAATCGAAATAGTAAATATATGGTGGTTTTATGAATTCTGCAACCCAATGAGTTCCTTGTCCTACTTTATCATCAAGATTAATTATACAACATCCTTTTTCATGAAAATGATCAATTGAATCTCTAGAAAAAATTCCTTTAAAATTTGGTATCTTAAGATAATCTATATATTCTAAAAGATCAAAATTACTGAGAGGAATATCTTTGAAAATAGGTTTTAAAGTATTGCTCCTAATACTGGAATTTGGTTGAATGGACTGTTCGGTCCTAGTAATAATCCTTGTCCTTTTTTTTTTTTACCTTTCCCTTGTTGTTCCCATGTTCCAAAAAATGGTGGTGGTTGATAAGGTATCATTCCTGGTCTAGCACTTACTTGTAATCCTTTTCCTTTTCCTTTTCCTGCTATTGGTACTTGTAATCCTTTTCCTTTTCCTTTTCCTGTTCTTGGAACTTGTAATCCTTTTCCAAATATTTTTGATGCTAATTCTATAGCCATAGGAATACCAATTGCAGCTAGAGTACCTAAAAATCCTCCTTCAATTTGTCTTTGTGTTGGTTTAAAATATAATGCTCCACCTTTTTGTTTAGCTTTATTTAAATCATCAATTTGTTTTTTTGTTAATTCTTTTTTAAGACTCATCAATTTAGATAAATATTCAGATGGAATATTAATTCCTTTACCAAAAATTTTATCAATTCCAAGTGATCCTAAAGCTGTTAAAGCACCCTGAGCAAGTGCTGGAGCTGCTTTACTAGCAACTTTTGTAGCCATTGGAAGAAATTTTGAACCTATTGAAATAAGAGATCCAAACAAACTTCCACCTTCTTTTACTACTTTTCTAATTTGTGTTTTTGTTATTTTAATATCAGAACCAACTCCATTAGTTTTAGCTTTATTAAGTTTATTAATTTGTGTTTTTGTCAACATTAATTCATCTGATCCAACTAAATTATTTTTAGTAATTCTTAAAGTAATCTCTGATCTATCCTTATAAGCTTTTGCTAATTTTTTTAATTGAGATTCAGATAATTTTAATTTGTATGGAAAATAATTCGTCATTCTTTTTTATTTAATGAATTATATAAAAAGTGTAAAAGTTAAATTTTTTTATCTAAATATATAATAAAATGAAATCTTATTGTGTGAAAGAAAAAAAACAAACAGAATGTGTGAAACCAGAAGGTTATCAAACTGCTAAAAATGGAAGAAAAATGTATTGGTGTACTTGTGCTTCTTGTGGAATAAAAAAAACACGATTTGTTAAGAAACAGGGAAACTAATTCAGCCTTCTTCTTCAAACATCACCTCTCAAAAGAAGGAGAAGGCTTGGGTGAATTAGCATTAACAGGTTTAACTCATGCTTTACCTTGGTTAGGTAAAAAAACAGTAGAAATGGGACGATATGGTATATCTGAAGCTATGAGAAATAAAAACTTACAGAAAAAAGCAATTAATTATGGATTAAATAAATTAACTCCAATGATTCAAGATGTTGGTAGTAAAGCATTGGATGAAATATCAACAAAAATAAGACCAAAATTAAAATATAAAACAAATAGAAAAGATCTAGACCAAGGAGGTAGTGTAGATATTCATAAACTCATTGGAAAATTGCCAAAACCAAAAGGTGGTTGGACTCCTGGAGAATATAAGTACATGGGTCCGTATAACCCTTTGAATGAACAATTAAGATATGATCCTGAAACAGGTGAAGTATTAGAATGGATGGTTAAACCATATAATAAAGTAGATGAAATTGCTGCTTATCATGATATATGTTATGATATGGGAAAAAATAAGAATGAATGTGATAGACAAATGGTTAAATCTTTAGATCTGATTCCATACGGTGAAATACCGAAATGGGGACAAACAGCGAGATTTATTATAAATACTAAACAGAAACTTGGTTTGGGTTTACCAAAGAAGACAAAAAACGTAAAGCGGCGTTGAGTAATAATAGTGATTGGACTCAACAATTAGCCGATGAATTACATAAACCAATCACTAGAAATTTTTCAAAGAGAACTGTAATATCAAATGGGATTGATGAAATCTGGGCTGCAGATTTGGTTGAAATGCAAAAGTTTAGTAAATGGAATAAAGGAATAAATTATTTACTGATGGTAATAGATATTTTTAGTAAATATGGATGGATTGAACCATTGAAAAACAAAAAGACTGAAAGTGTTAGTAAAGCATTTGATGATATATTTAAAAAAAGTAAACGTAAACCAAAAATGCTTTGGACAGATAAAGGTTCTGAATTTATCAGTAAACATTTTAAGAAGGTCCTTGAAAAGAATAAAATCAAATTATATCATACAGAGAATGAAGAGAAATCAAGCATTGTTGAGAGATGGAATAAAACAATGAAAACCAGAATGTTTAAGATGTTAGTGTAAATAACAATACTGTTTATTGGAACATCCTTGATAAATTAGTTAATGATTATAATAAAACAAGACATTCTAGTATTAAAATGACTCCAATTCAAGCTAGTAAAAAAGAAAACGAAGAAAAAGTTTATGCTAATTTATATTCAGATTTAATTTATTTGAAACCTGGAAAAATAAAATTTAAGGTTGGAGATTTCGTTCGTATATCAAAATATAAGAGACCTGTATTTGATAAAGGATATACTCCAAACTGGACAGAGGAAATATTTGTGGTTAATGAAATATTAAATACAAAACCTATCACCTATAAAATTGTTGATTTAATGGGTGAAGAAGTAAAAGGATCTTTTTATGAAAAAGAGTTACAAAAACAAAACAAGAAATATATAGAATTGAGAAAGTATTGAAACGAGACACCAAGAAAAAGTTAGCTTTAGTTAAATGGAGTGGATATCCTGACAAGTTTAATTCGTGGATTCCTTTGAGTGATTTAAAAGATTTTTAATACTATTGTAGTATTAAAAATTGTTTCAAGCGACATAAAAAAAAGCCTCATTTGAGGCTAATACTTTAATCCAACAAATCTATAATATTACTTTCTAATATTTTTACATCTGAATCTTCAGGTTCTTCATCAGATTCTTCATCAGAATCCTTTACCATCAATAACGATTCTCTTGGTTTTAATGGTCTAACATAAACTTCATGAACTTTTAATTGAATAGATTTTACTAATTTGGAAATATAAATACTCTCAATGATTAAAGCTAATTTTACTTTACAATATTGATTGAGGTAATCAAATGGATCAACACTCTTTTGACCTTTTGTTTTAAACAAAGATAGAATTTTATTAGATTTTTCTGAATATATAAGTTTTGCATACAAAACTGGTGAAACACTTTCATCATTTACTGTTTTAGGTCTTCTTTTTATCAATAATTTCTTTCTTTTTACAATATAATATTTGCGATAAATTTTGTGATTCTTCAACACCAATTGTATCTTCAAGATGATTATAACAAAGTTGTTGAATATTTTTTAACGTTTTAAAAAACTTTTTTTCTTCTTTTGTTGGTTCTTTTTCTTTTTCCCATAAACAAATAGGAATAGTATATTCAACTAATTCTTGTGATTCTTGATTCTTTCTTTCAGATACACCAAAACTGAAAAGTAAAGGTGTTTCAATTATAAGAGGACCTTTAGAACCATCAGGATAAATTGTTTCAATTTTCATACGATGATATTTCATTTTAGAATTCTTGACTTTATATTGTTTGGCTTCGTTAAAAATAAGATTTTCTTTAGAAATGTTTTCGTAATTGGTAAGTTGCATTTTATTATTTATATAGAAATATTTTTTTTTAAATTTTTTTTTTTAAAAAGGTTAATAATTTAAATAATATTTAAAATAACAATCAAATTCATTAATTAAATTTTGTAATTCTTCATATAATTCTTTTTGTTCTCTTTTTAATGAAAAAAAATCTCTAATTTTTCTTAATTCTTCTATATCTCTAAAATCTAAAATATTCATTTTATTATTAAAAAATTTTATTATTTCTAGATTTTCAAAATCATATAAAAAAGATCTATAAATATAAGAATCCAATCTTGCAAAATTATGAATTTTAAATTTCCTATCATAACTTTCTTTTTTCCAAGAAACTTCATATCCTTTATAAATATATTTATATATAAGTTTTCTTTTATACTCTTTTTTCATTAAATATTTTTTCATATAATTTATTTCTTTTCTTATTTTTTTCAAATATTTATTTTTTTCTCTATAAAATTTATTACTTTCTTGATATTTTGAAACTATTTCTTTCATTTTTATTTTCTTATTTTCTTCAAAAAAATCTTCAATTTCTCTCTTTTTTATATCATAAAATTTTTGATAATTCCTATATAAATTATAAAAATGAAGATCAATCATAAACATTTTACCATATAATATTTTATCAAAATATTTTACACCAAAAAGAGTGAATGGAATTGCTTTATATTCTGGATAAACAGATTTGTTTTGCGTAGTAATCATTTTTATTATAAATAAATTTTTTTAAATAAAATTATAAATTTCGACATAAAAAAATCCCTAAAAAGGGATATATTTTTTTTTTATTGTTAATAAATATAATTAACTTGACTATCACTAACACTAACACTAACTCTATCAATATCAGAATCAGAATCAGAATCAGAATCGGTTTGCCAATGAATAATAATAATATCTTTTTCTTTAAAATAACTTTCAAAATCTTTAACAATTTTTCTTATTTCTTTAATTATTTCTTTATCATCTTTTCTCAATGAAAGTTTTCCCTGACATTTAAAAATATCTTCACGATATAATGATTTTCTATATTTTTTTTGTCTTAACATAATACTTTTAATTATGCTAAAACTTAAATAATTAGAATGTGTAAAATCTATTAACTTTTCATAATTTAAAATTCCGAATTTTATATTATTTTCATCTTCAATACAATATAAAACTTTTTCTTTATATTCTTCTTTCATTAAATATTTTCTCATATATTTTATTTCTTTTCTTATTCTTTTCAAATATTTTCCTTTTTGTTTGTCTATTTCATTATTTTTTTGACTTTTTTTAAAATATCTTAATATATCTTTTATTTTTAAACTATTATCTGATATAATTTTATCTTCAATTTCTCTCTTTCTTAACTCATAAAATCTTCGATAATTAATATATATATTGTGAAAATGAAGATCAATCATAAACATTTTACCATATAATATTTTATCAAAATATGTTACACCAAAAAGAGTGATAGGAATTGCTTTGTATTGCGTATTAACAGATTTGCTTTGCGAAGAATTCATTTTTTATTTTATATAAATATTTTTTTTTTAAATTATTATTTTTTTTCCGCTACAACTTAATTTCAAAACTCAATTAAAATTATGATATTATAATTTCTTCTTCTGTATACATTTTTTAATCTTTTATTTTTTTTAAATTTTTTAAATTTTTTAAATTTTCTCTTTTATAAAATCTTTCTCTCTTATACCTTTTATATCTAATTTCTTCATCAAAATCTTCTATTAAAAAAAGTCTTCTTAAATATATTAATAAAATATCTTTTTTTGTGAAATTAATCATTTTTATTTTATATTATTTTTTTAATTTTTCCAAAGGACTCAAAGCTAAAGTATTAATTTTATTTTTACAAATTAACCTTTTATCATCATTTGCAGATAATGCTACTTTATTCATTTTCATCGAGTAAATTTTATGTTCTTTACTTCTGATTATATTCATTGTTCTCATTTCTTCTTTTTCTGAGAATAAACATTTCTTGAAATCTTCAAATGTTATTTCCCTTTTAATAACATTTTTCTTAATTCCTTTACATTTCTTTACTTCAATGTCTTCAACTTTAAAAGAATAAAGCTTAGGTCTTAGACCAACAAAATGTGTAATTTGTTTTCCACAAGCTTCATCTTTAAACATTCCTATTACTTTCTTATTAATTCCAGTTTTTATTCCAGATTTATGATTTTCTGGATAATCACTTGTATCAAACTTTTTTTTGATGTCTTTTCTTATATCATAATAAAAATCATCTGTATGAATTTCATACATTAATGAATCTGTATCTGTGAATAATAATTCAGCTTTATTGGAATACTTCTCTCTAATATAATTATAATGAAAATCATACATATGAAATTTTGACAAATCAAGAACAGCTTGACCCACATAAATCGGTTTATTGAAATATATTTCTGTCTTTTTCAAATGAACTGCAATTAATTTTTGATCAAATATTGTTAATCGATCAAAATTAGGTTTTGATGACAAATTAATAGTCTTTTTCTTATTATTTACTAATTGTATATTTTGTCTTTTTCTTATATTTTCAATTGTTTTACCAAATACAGAATTATTCATTAATTTAAAAAAATCTTTTTCAAAAGAGTTTTTAGATTGTTTTCTTAATTCTGTATTTTTTTCAATATAAGGTTTCATCCATTCAGATTGATAAAATGATATTCCTCTGTGTACTTTTTCAAGTTCAAGTCCTAATTCTAAACATTGTCTAAGATTTCTATAATGTATTATATAATTCTTTTTACGGTAAAAAGATCCAACAAGTTTCTCTACCGAACCAAACTTTAATCTTTCTGTAGCAAGTGGATAATCATTATGTTCTTTCCATAGTTTTTTGGATATACAAGATCCACTTCAAATATATAACCACGATTTGTAATTTTCTTTTCTAATAATTTTATTACATTTTCTTTTGAAAGATCTTTCATCCATTTAAAATCATGAGTTGGAAGTTTTTGTATCATAGACCATCCATAAAGATTATTAGCATTAAGATATGTAATAAACTTTGATTCTTTATCAGGATTATAATTTTTCATATATTTATTGTTTGCTTCTGAATATCTTTTTGATATATGAGTTATACCACCTCAAATTCCTTGATCAAACATCATTAACATATCATAATCATGTAATAATTCAAGTCTTTGTTCTGTTTCTTTAAGACATGCATCCCAAGCTAATCCAGGAGATGAATAATAATGAGCAGGATCTAAATTATAATACTTTAAACAAGTTTTACGAAAGTTTTCAAATACATCAGCTAAAAGTAATACATCTGTTTTAAGATATAAATCATGATAATCTTTAATAGTTTTACAATTAAAAGAAGTCCAAACATTTTGTGCATGAGTATAATCCTCATCAGTTATACCTTCATTATTTAATTTTGAATAGAATTCTTCTTTTGGAGGTAATTGTGTTTCTTTAAATTTTTCTAAAGAATTTACATAATCATAAGGATATACTCCTTTTCTTGTTAATAATTCTATATTATTATAGTGTCTTTTTATAGAATAAAAATCATCAGGTTGTAGATTATTAACAAGATTTGCTAAAGAAGTTAATAAAAATTTAAATGAATCAATAAAACGTAATTCAAAATTAATTGTAACTTTTTCATCTTTTTTCTTAAATTCAGCTACTTTAACTTTCTTAGAAAATGATATATATTTCTCTTCTGTTTTAGGAATAAAAGTTAAATCACCTTTCATTTTTGCTAATTCTTTAATAAAAATATGTGAATCATAACCTTGAAGATTATGAAATACTACAGGAAGTACTCTAGGTTTTTTACAAAAAATATTACAATTATTATGAGCGGCTCCTCTAAACTTACCAGTAAAATGACAATGATCTCTAACTTTTATATTCTTAGTTTCTTCTTTAATAAAAGGTTTTTCACAAATATGACAAAATTTGGAATTATTATAGTCTATTTCATTAGTTTTTGTAAATATCATACTTTTTGGAAAATTATAAAAACTAAAATTAATTTGTTTTGAAATTCTTTCTAATTCTTGTACAAAAATAAATGCAATATTTTCATCTTCTTCTTTCTTTGTATAAATAATTGGATTGGTTTCAAATATTCTATCAACTCTATCATCAAAATCAAAAGATTTAATATAAATACAAAAACCACAAGGTTCATGTTTTTGATATTCCATTGAATAAGAATAATTTGGATCCGGTTCACAATTATTCATTGGTTTTGTAAAACATTCAAAATCAGCATAAATAACAAAAGGAAAAGGTAATTTTTTATTAAAATTTTTAAAAGATATAAATGAGTTTTTAGGAGGCATTTTTACTGCAGCTGTCTCATTATTAGAACAAAATATAATGTGTTTCTTTAGGAGATCCTCTTTTGTAAAATGAGATAAACATTTTTTACAAAAATATTTTTTTATTGAAGTATTTTTACTAACTTGTGAACTGATTAATCTTGAAAAATTTTTAATAAGTGTATAATGTTTTTTTCCGGTGTCTTCATAAAGAAATAAATCTATTGAATTAATACAATCTTTATCATTAATTCTTAAAGGATAAAATTTATTATATTCATTAATTGCAAAAACATTAATTCCTGGGAGATTCGGGTTTTGATTCTCAAACCTTTTTATATCTGTTAATTTAAATGGAAAATCTATACCTTTAAAATTAAGATCGTTTTTGTATTTTTTTAAATTTGAAATTCTTTGAGGATCTTTTTCATGTGGATGTAAATATCTTAAAATACACCACATGAAACATTTATTATCTTTTTTATTTTCTAAATTTATTATAGCTTTTTTACTTGAAATAAAACCAGGAAGTTTAATATATGAAGATCCTTTCAAAGGTTTATATTTTATAGTATGAATTTCTAATGATAAAATCTCTTTAAAATACCAACCTGAACCATTTCTTTGATAAATTAAAATTTTACTAAGAATTTCTAGAATTATTTTAGTTAAAATCTCTTTAACATCTATACCTTCAAGATTAATATGTGTTTCAGAATGAAAATAAGCTTTATCTCTAATTTTATCTTCATGCTCCATTCTTTCCATTAAACAAACTAATATAAATCTAACTTTAATATTTCTATGATTTTTAAGAAATTCTTTTAATTGTGAAGCTTTTTCTTTAAAATAATCTTTAGGAAAGATTTTTGGTTTTCCTTCAATTACATATTTTTCAGCAAAATTATCAAGAGCAGATTTTTCAAATTTAATTCCAACGTGGTATTCTTTCATTGCTCTTTCAAGTGCTTTCTTTAAATATTTTGGTGTATCTTCTGGAATTTTTCTATTTTTTATACATTCTTTAAAATATTCATTAAATGTTTTTTTTGATTTAATTTTTTGTATTTTCTTTTTCTTTGATTTAACTACTTTTAATTTCTTCTTTACTTTTCTTTTAAGAGATTTTATTGACTTCTTTTTTGTTTCAACATTATCAATCTTTTTTATATTTTTTTCTATTCTATTAATTCTATCAATCACTTCTTGTTTCTTTTTATTTTGTAAATCAGAATACTTCTTTTTCAATATTTCTTTTTTTCTCTTTCTATCTTCTGTAATTCTTTATATGAAAGATTCATTAAATCAGATGAAGACATCCTTTTTATTATATATAAATATTTTTTTTTAACTTTATTTTTTTTTTCCGCAAAAGTTATAAATTTCAGCATAAAAAAAAGCCCCATTTTGGGGGCTAAAATTTATCCATAAATATAATCAAATACTTCTTCTGTATCAAGATAATAATTTCCATAATCTTCATCATTATCTCTATTTTCATCTTGATCTTCACTTTTTATCACAATCTTTTTATGAAATTTATTTAATAATTTCTTAACAATTTTTTTCTCATTACAAGTTGGATATCCATTTGAATTTTCAAAAAGTATCATAGTTCCTTCTCCAATATTTATAAAATATTTGAATAATTCACCTGAATGATGAAATAATACAAAAGTTATATAATCTTCCATATTTTCAGGCATATTATAATATAAATTCAAAACTGGAATATGATCCAATTTATAATTTATATTTATAATAATTTCTTTCAATTCTTTTTTTGCTGTTTTCCTTTCTTTTTTAGAAATCTCTAAATTTAGAGATTTTTTTAATTTTTCCAAAACTTCTACAAACAAGAAGTCAATAGCATGAAATCTTTCTTGTAGAATATCTCTTGAATCCATCTTTTTTGGATTTTGGTTTTTCTTTGCGATTGGTTTTTGCGTAGCGATCATTTTATTATATATAAATATATTTTTTTTTAAATTATAATTTTTTTTTTAAATTATTTTTTTTTTCTTCCGCTCCCATCCAACACCACCTTAGTAGTTATGAAATTGTCCCTT
The DNA here is from genome assembly GCA_022457155.1 of Cladopsammia gracilis. NCBI lineage: Eukaryota > Metazoa > Cnidaria > Anthozoa > Scleractinia > Dendrophylliidae > Cladopsammia > Cladopsammia gracilis. The sequence continues at coordinate 563,932 of JAJGOT010000540.1, forward strand.
CTAGGGCATTTTCCTTGGTACTTTTTTCTCATATTTTTATATTTATTTCTGAGATCCAAAATTTTTGAAATTTTTCAACCCATAATCCCTGTCATTTTCTTGCGAATCCCGCGAGCCCGAAGGGCGAGCTCATAATTTTTTAGAATTTAAAGCATTTCAAGATTTTATTATATTTCTTGATTTTTTTGAATTTATTACATTTATTTAATTTATTTGAAGTATAAAACGTATCCCCCTTTAATTCTGTGTTATAAAGACCTTTTGACTATTTTAAGGAAAAGTTGTGTTTAACTTTACACTAAGACAAAAGAGTATGGAGTAAACCCCTTTATTTACGTGATGAAAATTACTATGATTTGAATTTCACTTGAATAAACAGAAAGTGAACCAACAATCAAGATCTGCCGTATAATTTATGTTTATTTACCTTTAAAAAAACTGAAATTTACTCGTAAATTTTGCTAATAATACAAAAAGATCTCGGGAATAATCAGGTCTTGATCTCCCTTTAAAATCTAAAAAATATGACAGGGATTCGCAAGAAAATGACGGGGATTATGGGTTGAAAAATTTCAAAAATTTTGGATCTCAGAAATAAATATAAAAATATGAGAAAAAAGTACCAAAGGAAAATGCCCTAGAAGGGACAATTTCATAACTACTGGGGCCATTCGGGATTTGGTCATCGGCAACCTGTACACTAAGAATGTCTTCCTGATCTCGGATTTCATCAGCTTTTTGCAACGTTTTCCATGAGTCAAGAGAATTTGGACTGATTAATTTTGTGTTATCATCAGTACAATGTATTATGCAATAAGGCTCAGTTCTGTCTTTTACGAAGTATGCTTCATATTTGTTCACATCTTTGAGGACTGTATTTACCACAAAAACAAGATGGCTTCCTTGTACATTTGTGCCCAGTCTTTTAGACCACAGGGTAACCACAGCGAAACCATACCGGTGATAAATCGCTTGATGATAAAGCATGCATCTAAAATAACACTAATTATCTTATCTTTTAATGCTTTTCATATGTTATAAAATGTAGTTTTCAATCACATAACAGAAAAAAGCAAAAACAAAAAACAAAACAAGAAGGGAAAATAGACAAAAATTGAGGGTTTTTTTACCGCGGCTGGAAGTGACGTCACTGTCACGTGACTATTTATCCTTAAAAGTGACAAAATACATAACAAACATATCTTATTTATGCCTGCTTTATTTTATACAGAATCTACAGAATTACTTGCTAAAAGCCGCATTTTAGTATATTATCGATTTATGCTAATTAAGCAAATTTCAAGGTCACGTGACTCCCTTAAGCTACTCTTACAACATTTCCATCATATATTTTTGAAATCTACACATGATAAGCTTTAATTTGATATATGGTGGCCTTCGTCCCCCCGAGTGGTAACGATCCGCCATTTTTAGCCACTTGGCCCATGGACTAATATAGGGAATCTAAATATGTCAAATGGTTTATCTTGAGAGTTAAATTATCTACAAATTGTATATTTAGCTCAAGCAATATTTAGCAACTTCATGTGAAATAATTGTCATTTTATATTTTGCCATCCCCTAAATGGACTGATTGATAAGGCTTAGCGAGCGACATAGGAAGAAAAGTCTACTTAAAACATAAATATTCAGAGATGTCTGGGTTTTTTTTTTTTTTTTTTGCAAATAACATCAGATGTAAGACCATTTTTTTAACATACGACGCCTGAATCGTTCAAACTAATATTACATTACTACTACTGCAAAACTTTCTTGACTTGGCTGTGCCGAATTGAAGAACCGGCGGACCAGTGTTTGTATCGAAGAAATGTCTGAAAAATATGTTAATCATCATGTTTGTTCAGTTCTTCGTTACCTTTACCGCAAAATATATGTCAAACACAACGCATAGAAAAAAACACCCAGAGCTAGTGCGCTATACCTACAGACCAAATCGTATAAGTTTTTCTTATAACACTATTACTTCAGCTTTCCTAACCCCAATTACAAACAACATTTTATTTATTTTTCAGTTTCCACTTTTTCAAGTGGAAACTGAAAAGTAAATTCCTCAACAGGAACGAAATTCAAGAACCATGAATATGAATAAAATATAAATGCCTCGTCATATTAAATTATTGCATCATACCCTGGGGTAGTTCTTGTTTTTACTTGCGTTTAAAGTTAATAAACAATTCAGCGCC
>JAJGOT010000541.1:0-2500 GCA_022457155.1 Cladopsammia gracilis
TAGTAAATTTTACCCAGAAGGCTGCATAAATCATTTATAAGGAAATAACGCACAGCTTCTTGATAAATTAAACAAATACAGAATCGCGTTTAAACTAGTGGAACGATGGCTACAAACAATCGGTAAGCGCAATTTTGCCTTTTAAGGTTTATGATTTCGTTTAGCCATAGCTTTCATTGAAGTTTCAAAAAGGGTGTATTTATAGCGAGGATATATTCTAACTTGAGTTATGTAGTAAATAGATATTTTAGGGTTACTTTTTGCACTAATACGAGGTCCGTATTGGGAAAGTATTGTTTAGGTTACTTTGTAAGTTTGCTAAAGACCGAAACTTGATAGCCGAGTACCAGTATGATCCAGTGTCATCGAAAAAGCTAGTTGGCGTATACGTATATGACCAGGAAGTTAATTTTTTTCACGGTTCTATGTGCACGGCTGCTTGCAAACTGGCTAGCTTTTCATAAGTGGACGAAAAAGATTTTAACTCCACGCTAAGTGGCTTTTTTCGTCAATTCCATTTTTTTCTTAAAAGAGGAATTTCCCAAGGCTCATGATGTGGCCTTTTTAAGCTTTATTCTTAGAATAGAAATCAGCTCTCGTTTTAGCAAAGCACCATACATTCAGAATGGACAGATATCAATGCGAAAATTCGTTCACAATCCAGTAAGCCGGCTGTGTGGCTCAACCGTTATGACTACTCCCTGCAGTGTGATATCGGCTTGGAATCGGAAACAGCTTTCTATAAACTTTTTTTTCTATTCTTTTTCGTTCTTTTTTTTTTTTCATTTCTTGACAGGCTCTCTAAAATGTTGGCCCCGAAATATGTAACGTTATTTTTCCCGATATTGAATTTACGAGTGCTCCTTTTTTTAAAAGTTAAGGAAATCTCCTAGAGTTAAAATCTAAAACTGTATAGTTATTGACTCATATTTTTCACGTGATGTGATGCTAAAAAACAATAACTCGAGTTTCACGCTCGGTGGCGATCATCAGACTGAATAAAAAAACCGTTAAAAGGCGTTAAAAAGCAGATTGCGCGCTCGCGTATCAAATGCCGTATGCAAACATACCGTTAAAAATTTGAGTTTAAATTTCGAATTAAAGGTTGGAATGAAAAGTTCTAAGAGTCGGGGCAATCCCTAATCAGTTTGATCCTAATTAACTTTCAGTTGGCTAATTACGTGGACAGGTGGAACTTGATGTTTTTCGCATAAAACTTGTTTTCATGCCTGTATTTTGAAATAAGTTCTGATCTCCTGATGAGTAAAGACTGCTTATCGGCAGTCAGGATGCATAACTTCCAGGGGCACCCAACGAATCTGTTCCTCACTTTATCTGTTCCCCAGCGGAATCATTGCTGGCTGGCAAAATATTCTGTACATATTTTTTTTTAATTACCATTTTTGCGTTGGTTGACTTGAGAAAGGAGTCGCAAGAACAAACTGAGCTGGCTAACTTGGGCAGATCGAAAAGAGACTGGATCGAAGAAAATCGGAGGACACTTTGGGGCTTAAAAGGGTTCAGCTTCGTAGCAACAAATGTAAGCAGTACTTAGAGATACCCGAACAGGTTAAGTTCGAGACGGCAGTAAATGTACAAAACAATAAACAAAAAGCTTCAAATAGTTTGCCATTAATGTTTCATTAGTTCTCAAGCCCCTTTGGTAACTTATTATTATTGTTTTTTTCATTCATTCATTTTTTCAATTGCTGGCTGGGAAACAGACATTTTTTATCCAGCTGGCTGGGAATTTCCCTATGTGTTATGCTGGGAAAAAGGAACAGATATATTTTTCCCAGCAACATAGAAGAATGACTGGAAATCCTTTTATATCATTTATTTCAATTAATTTAAGTAAAAAAATACATTTTACCAAAGATTGTTCGTTGGGTGCCCCTGAACTTCTCCGCTGGACACTGACTACATTGAATATCATGCCTTTATACGCACTACATCGGAATGACAAAACACACATTCAAGACCGATTTCAATAACCACAACCTTTCATTCACTTACGAGAAGCATTCGGCCAAAACCACTCTTTCAAAATACATCTGGGAGTTGAAGGCCTCGTAAGGCCTCCCTGGCTGTGACCACCCTCAGTGTCACTTGTTCATGGGTGGGGTGGGTCTGATTGATTGTGAAGCGCATTTGAATATGTACATAGAATTTGCGCTATACAAATGCATAAATTTATTTATTTATTATTATTCTCGATCAAGTGGTTTGTTTTGAAGCGTACAAGTGCGTATAAAGGCAGTGATATTCAATGTAGTCTGTGTCGTCTAGCGGATGACTTATTTTAAAATGCAGGCATGAAAACAAGTTTAATGCAGAAAACATCAAGTTCCAGCTGTCCACGCAAGTCTATTTAAAAGCCACTCTATTCTTTGGTAGTACCGCTGTGAGGCTTGCCTATCTACATACATTACAAAACAGTTTTCTTTTTTCTTTTGATTTGTTAAAGAGACTAAACACGAGATGTAGCTGTTTGCTATGT
>JAJGOT010000541.1:7500-10000 GCA_022457155.1 Cladopsammia gracilis
GGGATATCGACCGCCGCATTGATTTGTTACTTCGCCAATAAATTTACTAAGCCAGAAGTTTACTGTTTCCGCTGTCATAACCTCCAGCTTGCAGCTTAATTTTTGAACGTTTTCCACCCTGCAGTTTCTCGCCTCCAAGGCTACAGTTTCATTTTCGGGTTTTTGTTAGCCCTTGCCTGCTGCCACTGTTCAAATATTTTAACGGCCCACTTCGTGCTGTTTTTAGTGTTTTAGGGAGTCACATCCTTGAGCAGAGAACTTTCTTCCGATAAACTTATCGGAGGACGAAAGCGCGTGGACGCCATTTCGCTCTTCTAAAACGAAATAAATGTTATGCTAATCCCTTTGCGTTCATCGGATTAACTTCATTCATATAACAGCCAATCAAATTGAATGTAAACAACATTCTTCACACTTTGTATGACATTCATTTCACAAGTCAGATACAATATTCGCGTCCGATTTGTATGGGATTAACAATGGCGAGCCGAAGGCGAGCCATTGTAAATACCCATACAGATCTCCCGCTCATATTGTATCTATCACATACACATCAATAACTGACTCATAAGTATTTTAATCCATTGGCCTTTAAACGTCAATATTTGTATTGACGTTTAAATTCCAATGGATTTAAAAGCTTACGACATTTGTTTGACGTGTTTCAATTTTACATATAGTTATTTATCTTCAGAAACGACGTTTTGTAAACATATACCACAGATTAAATTTAAACGGCATATAACAACGGAAATTTATTGTACCTAGGAATCCTGTACTTATGGGCCTTCAAGTATGGCTCTTTTTAACAATCATGTCTGCTGTCAAAAGCCTAAGGATCTGCCAAAACTTCCAGTTTGTGTTGGGCAAAGATGTCGTCGATGAACATGCCCTCGATGGTCACGTGTTTGAAAGGTACACAGTCAAGTCGACTGCACAGTGTCACATAATGTGCAAAGACAACTGTCGGTGTATCTCTTTCAACTATTTACAAAGTGTCAAGGAAAATAACTGTGAACTGAACGATGCAAATAAAGAGTTATGGCCTGATTCGCTAAAGTTAAAACCAAGAGCTCAGTACTATGATTTGGTTAGGAGTTACACTGTAGAGGTAAGGCAAAAGAATTGGGACAATTCTGTTACATGTACTTAAATTAGAATTCCGTAAGATTTGGCAGAGAGGTGAAACATTTTGAGCCCTTCTTTGTACGCGTTAATCCATAAAATTGATATCTTACAACAGTTTTATAAGGTACAACCAAAAAATGTAAATTTGCAAAAAGAAAAAAAGAAACCAAGAAAATTCCTTTGCAACCCCTACTTTGTCGTCTTTAACAGATTTTGCAGGACGGATTTAATATCCTGCGAAAATCTGGGAATATTTTACCGGAGTAAATTGCAGAAAATCCAAATCAAAACCTAATAATCTTGATGAATGATTTTGAAGCAAAAAAAAAAAAACCGGGAAAGTCACCTTTTAAATAGATAACGCTGGCGCGCGCGTACTGAATGCATGTTGTTAGCAATATTAGCTGTACATCGTACAATTTTCGAGGGTCTTCAAAGTCTGCAATCGTTAACTTGTCCTTTATGAAGTACTGTGATATTGCTAATCTTATTGCAATTGCTAATACCTGTTCCCATATGGTAGCATAATTTTAGCCAGCAATTTAGCAAATATTATTATTTTCCTTATCAAGTTAACATGTCTTCTATAGAGGACTGTCACACTCCCATTCCTTTTGATATTTCAGGAGCATTTCGTGTACTTAGAAAGGGTACTTAGCTAAGTTTTAATCTTGGCACAGTTTCAACCAAAAAAACATACAACTCCCCATTGTATGGCTACTGTAAGAACTGGATCAATAGTTATTACTTTTATGGCAAATGCTGTAAGAAATCACATTGACCAGTTACACTGATATGGGCACTTTTACCGAAACAGGGCGGAAGGAAGTACGTCCCAGCAAAGGACATGTGCGTAAATAGGTGCTGTCAACCCAATCCTTGTCTTCATGCGGGAAGATGTCAGGAGATTTGTGATCCCAGTAAAGTCAGATTTAACTGCACCTGTTCCGCTTATTATCTAGGCAAACGCTGTGAGCTTAGATGTTATGAAAGCTGCAAAGAAGCTTTTGATACTGGCGTCACAAAGTCTGGAAGATATATTTTATGCAATGCACAAAGCGCGCCATTTTTCGTTTACTGCGATATGGAATCTGAGCCCAAGTTTATCTGGACTCTGATTCAGTCATTTTCATTCGATCAGAGAGGATTTCTGGAAGATAAATGGTTTGGAGTTGATTATCCTGTCGGTGTAGAATTACCGAACATTAACTGGAACTTCTACCGTCTGTCCTTACCGCACATGCAGTATCTTGCCAGCCAGTCTACTCACTTAAGAGTCACTTGCAACTTTTCTGCAGAAGGTCTGTCATATACAGACTATTTGCGCACCGTACTGAAAACCCACTATATTTTTAAAACATTTGATGGAGAA
>JAJGOT010000541.1:15000-42500 GCA_022457155.1 Cladopsammia gracilis
AAAAGCCACTAGATACGCCCCTGGTGCACAATATCAAAATCTGAGAAAGGTACATGTAAACTAAGTTTATATATTGAACATCACATGCTTTTATACATATGAACACAATCGCATACAGTAGTATGATGTTACAGTAATTTGCTCCTGATGTTACTGCGTATAACAAGGACATACATATAACTTTATTTATAAATCAACATCCCAGGTGGAAAAACGGGTGGATTTTTGTCCGACCTGGCAAAGTTTATGTAAAATTCCTGGCGAACATCCAGGCTTCGCCAGGTCTGTATGTTACAGAGGGATATTACTGACTGCTAACAACTTCCAGTGAAACTTAAACAAGAACCATTTTCAATCTTTTTTTGGCAAAAATCACGTTTCGTTGTGATAAGGTAGAACCGGTTTCTGGGTACACGTATTCTGTCGTGAATTGTAATAACGTTGCGAATTGTAATACCTGTCGTAAATTGTAATAACAGTCGTCGTAAATTGTAATACCTGTCGTAAATTGTAATAACAGTTGTCTAGAATTGTAATAACCAAGCTATCGTAAATTGTAATAACACATTGTCATATTTTGCAATAAGTCTTAAAATAACTGCTGCAGGCTTCAGACAATATTCTTGTCAATCAGTTTAAAAAATAGCCAATCAAAAGTGCTAGGATAAAAGGTTCATTTGGTTTACTTTCAAAAATGCGGCTTCCAGGATCAACTTTTCATTTGGTTTACACGAAAAATTCGGCAGGATGTCCCAAGTACCTTTTAGTTCGGCCCGGTTGCAAAGAAAGATGGCGAAGCAAGATGGTGGGCGATAATCCTAGCGCTAGGATCATCCCACCTCTCAGAACACAGGATGATCCTAGCACTAAGATGACCCTCTTTCCATGTAAATAGGGCCTTAAACAAGGAAAAACGTTAACAAACGTGACGTCATAGATATTCACAGTGTAACAACAAATCCAGAACACTGCTGCCCGTTATGTCACTGGTGCAAGGAAATATGACCATATTACTCCTGCCTTAGAGCAACTTCACTGGTCGCCCGTCTCATATCGAATCGTATTTAAGCATCTTCTTTTTGTCTATAAATCATTGGATCGTCTCTGCCCGCAATATCTAATGGATCTCCTGAAACATCGGAAATCAACTAGGTCTCAGTTTACGGTCGAACTTTCAAGACCTGCTGACACAGCCATAAAAACCAAAACGTATGGTGACAGAGCTTTCTCGGAATGCGCTCCGAGGATTTGGAACACTGTTCCTTTGGAAATACGACAATCCAGTACAGTTTTATCATTTAAGTTAAAACTCAAGACTTTTCTTTTTACTAAATTTATTGAGAGTGACTCTTCATCATATTTTTAATTTTTTAGATTATAGTTTCTCCGGTATATTGTTAGTTTTTAGTTTCTAAAGTTTCTTAGAGTGAATTTGTGGTTTTAGGCTAGAGATAACTTTGTAAAGCGCCTCGAGCAAATAGTGGATGTGTACGCTATATAAATGAACTATTATTATTATTATTATTATTATTATTATTATTATTATTATTTATTAAAGATACGAAGAGAGGGAAATCCTTCCAATTCACTCCAAATTTATATAATAACATGGGATATTATTTATCATTAAAAAGAATATAATGCTTAAGAAAAATGACAGATTGATGTCATTCCTTCCTAGTTGCTAACTTGACATGTTTACAAATCACGAACTTTTCAGCGCCAGTTTCCGTTATACCCTCAAATATGAGCTCTTTCCAGATATAGTAAAGGTAAAAACGACATATTAATTAAATAAAATTTTGCCGCAAAAAAAAAAAAAATTCGAAACAAAAAAACGGCAAACTGATCCTTACTGGCAAGAAGAAGAGATAGAGACAGAACTGAAATAACAGTTTAATATATTTGCCCGATATTTCGGTTTGCAAAACAAACCTTCTACGGGGATATAATGCAACGCTTCAATCTGGCTCACCTAGCGATGTTTTTTCGATTGTAGGTGTAACAAGATTTGTTTGAATCCTGGCAGACACAGCGAAATTAAAGCGTGCAACAAGCGCCGTAGGCGCCATCTTCTAGGGGTTCTGGGGCATGCAATATTGGTGAAAGTAGCAGGTAGTTGGTCAGTATGTAGGTCGGTTGGCTTTTTTTGAATATATTTGTTGCCATTGCTGTGGTTTATATGATGGCTGAAATATTTTCGATGGACTATTTTTGAAACCGATTGACAAGAAAATTGCATAAGCCCACGGCAGTTATTTTAACACTTATTACAAAATACGACAATGTGTTATTACAGTTTACGGCAGCTCGTCTTATTACAAATTACGACAACGCGTTATTGCAATTAACGATAGCTTGGATATTACAATTCTCGACAACTGTTATTACAATTTACGACAGGTATTACAATTTACGATAGCTTGGTTATTACAATTTACGACAGGTATTACAATTCACGACGTTATTACAATTTACGACAGAACATACACGACCTGATCACGTGAATCGAAAGTTCGAGATGTTGTTTTCCAAGGTTTACAGTTTTGATGCCCTTAATAAGAGCGTTTTAGGAATGACAGAAGGTACATTCTCATCCACTCAGAAAGGGCGTTTAAATTAGGAGATAAAAGAAAACTGTTGACAAGCTGTCATTGTCGAGCAAGGTTTGGATTTAAAGTCCCTCTCCCCTCAAACATACTCAGTTCTGGTGCGTCTAACACCAGCAAAATTATTTGATACGGGGAATTTACATAAGCATATGGTGTTATTTCATATACAGGTATGTGGAGTAAGCGATATACATTTTTTTATTTCTTTTAAACAGATAACCAATGTCTGCCCAATTGTGTAAGACCGCCAATAGGCGGTTCCTATTATTCACGATGTCTCTTTCAGTAATCCTGGCTTTGGTTAAAGAGGTAAATCTTAAATAAGATATAAATCAATACATGCATTAGAATGAGTATCAATCAGAGTAGTAGCTATATATAGGGCACCTCTTCGGAACCTCTAATTTCATTGGACTTGGATGAGGTGCACCTCTATTGTTTTTAGGTCTAGGGTCCATTGTTTTTTTGTTTGTTTTATTGTTTTCTTAGCCAATCATGTGAGGCATTCCGAAAGGTGTATTTTTGCCCATCAATCAGAATCCCATGTGGACAATTTGCATGTTACTTGTTTAGAAGCTTTTATCACGGTATTTTCCGTAATATAGATAAGTATAGAGGTTTTGTACGGCAGCCATGTTGCATGGCAGGAACAATGAAAATATTTTACATTAGAAAGAACATTCTTTCCCATAGGGAAAAGAATCTATTGTTCCTGCCATGCAACATGGCTGCCGTGCAAAACCTCTATTAAGAGATTTGGTGTCCGTTGTCCGTATAACAGATGATCCGTATTGTAGAGTTTTATTTTTAAATTAGGGAACATGAGATGATTTTGCCGAAATAAAGTAAAATGTCCGTAAAAGAGCTTTGACTTGACTAGGAAAACATCAAACATTGTTCAATAAACTACAAAATTAATGTACGTATGGGTAGAATCTTTAGAAAATGCAAAACAACTGTCTTGAAATAACATCAAATGGTGTGGAGGTGGGGTCGATTTTGACGTCGCGACGTCTTCTTATGCCTTGCTGACTTCAATCCGCCACTGTTAATATTTGTTGCTGTTAATTACTGCATGAATACGGGCTAGTTTGTTGATATTTTGGACTTTTCTGTTTCACCAAATATTGGCTTAATATTGAGTACTTGAGGTATATTCATACCAATGCGTAGCTAACCAAATATAACAAATCAACAGAATGATGCTATCATTGTAAAGAGAGACACCACTCTGGATAATGTCAAGGCCATGTACAACCGATTTATAAGCCCATCCACAGGAAAGGTAAGTGGTCACGTGATGGATAATAACCCGAAGGAGAGGAAAGCGTCTGGTGGAAAAATTTCGCTTGACCATATTTAAGATAGAAAAGTTGCAAAATGCACCGTCGCGATGAGATTAAAAACACCAGAAAATAATTTTCACGGATTTTCTTACCAGATTAACGTCCACTGAAACTCAACTTTTTCTTGGCTTGCACACGACGTCATGAATTCAAAAATCTAAACTTAACAAACTACAAAGCTGTCTCTAACATGGTATGTAGATACCAGTGTGACAATCCTTAACATCCTACAAAGCTGTCTCTAACATGGTATGTAGATACCAGTGTGACAATCCTTCACATCCTACAAAGCTGTCTCTAATATGGTATGTAGATACCAGTGTGACAATCCTTCACATCCTACAAAGCTGTTTCTAACATGGTATGTAGATACCAGTGTGACAATCCTTAACATCCTACAAAGCTGTCTCTAACATGGTATGTAGATACCAGTGTAACAATCCTTCACATCCTACAAAGCTGTTTCTAATATGGTATGTAGATACCAGTTTGAAAATCCTTAACATCCTACAAAGCTGTCTCTAACATGGTATGTAGATACCAGTGTGACAATCCTTAACATCCTACAAAGCTGTCTCTAACATGGTATGTAGATACCAGTGTAACAATCCTTCACATCCTACAAAGCTGTCTCTAACATGGTATGTAGATACCAGTGTAACAATCCTTCACATCATACAAAGCTGTCTCTTACATGGTATGTAGATACCAGTGTAACAATCCTTCACATCCTACAAAGCTGTTTCTAAAGTGGTATGTAGATACCAGCCTGACCATTCTTCACAAATTGTTTCGGGTTTTAACGATATCTTGCTTCCGATTTGTAAAGATTTTAAGTGTGTCGCCTAATTCGTCACGCTTTTTCAGATAAGCTGTGAAAGTAGACACAATTGAACCAGTTGAAAGTTATTTTTGCATTATAGATACCAGAAGATTATCACACCTCTGTTATGAGCTGAGCTTTAATAGATGCTTATAAGCCGATTTAATGTAAGTTATAACAGAAACCCATAAGTGGGTTGAAACGTGCAACTGTCTCTTATACGCTTCACTACAAGCTTCCGATTGTTCCGATTGGTATGGAAAATCAAGATATAGATATTAACCAATCAATTCGCTGGAACAACTTGTATCCAATCTCCCTGGACCAAGGGGTGTCCAAATATGGTACTAAGCAAAAAATGAATATTCGGAAGCTGTGAATGCGCGTTACAGTCAATTCTTTTTCATATAAGCCGTGAAAATAGATACAATTAACCAGTTGAAAGTTATTTTTGCCGTACATTTTTAATAAAAATGTCTAATACACGTTCGCCTATAACTATTAAACGAAATGCTCTGACGCTTCAATATTTAGCCCAGATGCGTAGCTGTAAATGTAAACTGCGCGCTATTCGGCGTTAGCTGTACGTTTTCAGCAGAAAGACGAGACGCTGTGTAAATCGAGAACTAACGCTGAAAGTTTTTTGCCCGATCCTTCTACTACGAAGTACATACATAATAGCCTGAATTTAAATCTACATTTTATATCTACATGCAGGACACAATAGATCCTAATTACACTTGATGCGTTGTGACATTTACAATGAAAGTTACGTAACCAAGACAATACATGAGGTCCAAGACAATACGTGAAATTATGCGACATCATGTAACATCTTCCCCCTAAAAAGAAAAAATACTGAAGGTCTTAGATCACATTGTCTCTTTAAGTATCTCAGACTTCCACGTCACATGTCGAATTTTAATGTCACATGCTACTTCCGGCTTGTGTGGCAACAGGTGTGGTGGACTACTTCCGGCTTGCTTGACAATGGGTGTGGTTTGTCTCAGTGGGGCTTCTTGACGCGTAGACTACTGGCTTGCCATCTTGTAGTAAAACTGTTCCTAAGCCTTTCTTAGATGCATCTGATTGGATGATGCTGGTCTTTGACTTGTCAAAATATGCTAACACTGGTGAACTTGTGCTTTCTTACTTGGTAGCATTAAATGCTACTTGCTGCGAACTCTCCCGGGCAAAAACAGTGTCTTTCTTGCATAGTGCTCTTGGTGGGGCTGTCAAATCCGCTAACTTTGGGCTAAAGCGATTGAGGTAGTTCACCAAACCAAGGTAGCTTTGAAGATCTTGAAGATTTTGGGGTGCCTTCATTTCTGTGATGGCTTGTACCTTTTTGGGATCTATCTTGTACCCATTTGGGGTAAGGCTACCTCCAAAGAATGGACAGTCTTGAGACTTGAAGACAAACTTCTTGGCATTGAAGGTGAGATTATTGGCTCTTGCTGTCTCTAGCAGGGCGATGACTGTGGTATCATGGGGAATTTCTGCGTTGCCATGGCAAAGGACATCGTCAGCAATTTCTGTGGTACTGGGAACATTCCTCAGGACTCTATCGAGTCTTTCCTGGAACACGTCACCTTCCACAGTTAACCCAAAAGGTAAACGCAGCCACTGGTACTTGCCCTATGTCGTGTTGAAAGTCGTCAGCAGACTACTCTCTTGGTCCAAACTGACATGCCAATATCCTGACTTTGCGTCGAGTAAACTGAAGTATTTTGAGCCTGCTAACTCTGGTAGGATGTCATCAATTGTTCTGTTGTACCACTGGTTTCGTTTTATGGCCTTGTTTAGATCCTTAGGATCGAGGTATAATCTTAAGTAGCCATCAGGTTTCTTCACTGGGACAATTGAGTTAATCCATTCAGTGTGCTCTTTGACTTCATTGAAAAGTATGTATGTAGTTACGACCTTAGGAAGAAAATGACCTTTAAGTTACCCAGACCTAAGACCGATATGGTCAAGAAATCATGCTCATATAAGTCAATTATTTGGTGGAATGCTCTGGAAAATCAGATGAGATCAATTCAAGATGTTGATGCTTTTAAAAAGTCACTTAAGTGTATTTTTAAGCCACAAATATTATAATGATGTGCTTTGAAATTTTATTGTTATAAATACGTAGAATTCTTATATTGTCTTATTAATTGTAATTAGTTAGGAAATTTTAGTTTTATTGTTTGTACACGACCACATCAGCTTTTGCTGCATTTTTATCGTGTTTAAATAAATGCTGTTATTATTATTAATATATATAGATAGGCTTAGTCTAACAGCGGAGCTCTCTGAACAGAAACGATAATGATAAGCTTAACTTAGGTGAAAGGTCGAAAGCACAAGAATTAAGATTAGAATTAAGATTGACGACCAATATATTTTTCAATTTTAGCAATTCTCAAAAACAGTAAGCGTATAACGCGACCGTATGCACAGTACATTTAGACTGCACAAATTACACAATAGCTCACAAAACAACATTTTCTCGGTCTAGAATAACTAGTATGACTAATTTCCGAATAAAATACATCTGTTGCGTCTGGAAAATTACCCGAAAAACTGATTTGGAAATGATGAGTTGCCAGTAGCTCAATTATGAGTCACAAGCTTCACAAATATTCGGATGTATACCATGCGCGATTTAGGGGTAACACTTATTCTATTGTTAAAACAATAGAATATTAGAACACAAAAGAACGACAATACAATAGAATACAATACCATAGAATATATTAGAATACATAATTTTGCCTAATACAATGGAAGTGTACAATGTACAATGGAGCTGACACCCTAAATCGGGCATCATATGTTCGGATGACACCACAAAGCAGAAAATTTCTGTTCGGTCATTCGGGAGAAATCAATTTGCAACTGTGTTGTGATGTCATTCCTTATGTCCCTTACGGTGGCCCGAGAGTTCTCGGTGCCATTGTGGAAAGTTGCCTTATTTCGAAAAACCCATATACCAGAAGTATGGTCTTAACCCTATTCGGCCTGGGCTTTTTTTGAGTTTCTGAGCCTGGGGGGGGGGGGGGGGCACATTGTGCCCCCCCTTCGTAACTTCAAGAACATTAAGGCTATGACAATGAAACCTAGAGGGTACATAGTACATCCAAAACTGTCTTCCTTTGCACAATGGAAGGATAACGTCATAGGACGTAGTTATTAGGTAATCAGTTATGCGGCTGCCATCTTGGATCCGCCATCTTGGATTTCTGAATTTTTTTAAAACCTTTTCAAAACCGTCAAAATAAACGCTAAAAGAGGTAAAAATATAAAAGTTATACCAATAAACATTGTTTTTCTTCATTCAAAGGTATAAATATGCAAATTTCAAAAAACATGGCAGTCAAAATCTTGTTGCCATGGAAACATCAAGTCAAAAAAGTCAAAAAATTGTCATACGAAATTGTTGCCAGATAAATTTTAGGAAAAGTCACGAAGTTTGATGGCGTTTGAATACATATTAGAGAAGTTATGAATATTCAAAGTTAGCGCGGGCACTTTGTGCCCCCCCCCAGGCCGAATAGGGTTAATGAAAAAGAGCGCTCGCATGTCATTCTCATCGTGAGCAGAAGTCCATAGGTAAAAGAAAAAAGTTTTAACATTAACTAAAAACCTAGTATTGAGTAGTGCCGATAGGGTGGGAGTGAAAACATCCCACACCCTTCCACCGGTTCAAATTTTAATCTAGCTTGGAAAGGCGTGGTAGCCAGTTATCCGGTTTCAAATTTGCATTACCATTGCTAGACCAGACACCCAAGATTCACATTCTTGACACCCACGTCAGGCCATAAGGATTGTCCGGATGTGAGCACCAAGCTCCTAACCTCATGGCATTTAATTTAGTCCCTGTACCTGTCTCGTATTTGTGAAGTGAGGTAAACAATTTGTCTAAAGAAAAAATGTACTTCACAAAACATGTGGAGTCATCCGCATATTGGCGAATTTTAAAACGCTTTCCTCAGGCTTCTGGAAGGAGAAAACCTTCAATAGTATCATCCTTTCTTACACTGGTAGCCAAAACATCTGCGCATAAAATGTACAAAAGTGGAGACTGGGGATCTCCCTGCCTCACCCCCGACTTGAGTCGAATTACGATTAGCTATAATTTTCATATTTGCTTGACAGTGAGTGTTCCGCAAGAGAAATAAATAAATTTCTCAAAAATCGTCCTACCTGGGACGTAACAAGTTTGATCTTCTTGAATAATCGAGGGTAACACTTTTGAAAGTCTGTTTGTAAGATTTTGTAATCAAAATCTATTAGCGAAATGGCGGGGTCGCCAATTTTTTAAGTTTTTCCTATCACCTTTCTTGTAAAGTAACCTAGTCACGCCTCCTTGCATTGAATCACTGAAAGAATTATTTTCCAAACTAAATAAGGCCAAAAAGATCCCAGAATTTAGCGTAAAATTCTTGAGGTAATCCGTCTGAACCGGGGGGTTTCCCTGAAGATGCGTGGGTAATTTTAGCCAAATTAAAGATAAAACTGATTCTTCGCAGGATAAAATTTCGCTCTAATCTTTTTTCAAGTTTGTTCAAAAATTCGGTTTGGACTGTTAAATTAACAGGTTCTTGCGAGTACAAATTACGGTAAAAATCGAAATGAGCCGGAGTCTTGTTAAAATACTTTAACACCGGCGGAGTTATAAATAGAATGTACAGTATTTTTCTGAGCCGTGTTGCTTCGAGCGTAAAAAAGAATTTGCTAGGTTTTTCACCTTCTTCAAGCCATTTGACTCTGCTACGAATTTGGTTTCCTCTCATTTGGGATAATTAACGGCTCGACTTTCTCTTTCGAGCGTTTCTATGGTGGTTTTCGCTAAGTTATCTCCTTAAATAAGAGCCCCTTTTGCTTTGATCAAAGAAATTATAGTTGACCATAGTTGTGTGGCCTTATCGCTATTAAATATGCGTTGTTTACTTCGACCAAAATCTATAGCAACTAATGTTATAGATTCTTTAAGAAAATCCCACCAAGCTTGAATGGAATTTGTTATATAATCGGCTTTTGTTACGTCATTGTTGTATTGCGCATGTCCGAGCACGAGCGTGTTATGTTGTTGTCGTTCGTCTACTTGTACTTTCTTCGTCCTTAGTTATCTTTCGCTCCATTTACCAGGACATAACAAATGGCGACGAGGATGGGATAAGTTACTTCAATTATTTCCAGCTGAATTACTTCGTTCAACATATGATTTATTCTAACTTGGTTTGGCTGTTTCGTGTTTTCATCCAAGTGGTTGTTGTCGCCGCCATGGCGTCGCCGCTGTTGGGAACGATCGGCGAATTTGATCCTACTACGGAGATCTTTACTGTATATTCTGAGAGACTCGATCAGTTCTTCTTTGCTAATAATATTGGACAATACCCAGCAGATGCATCGGCAGCAGTTATTTCAGCGGCGAACAAAAAAAAAGTGGCCGCGATGATTTCTATCATCGGGAAGAATACGTATGGCGTTCTTCGTGATTTGTGCAGCCCAGAGAACCCGAAAGAGAAAACTTTCGAGGAATTATGTTAGTTACTACAACAACATTTTAAACCTAAACGACTGGAGGTCGCAGAATCGTACGGATTCCACCGTTGTTGCCAAGAAGAAAACGAAAGCGTGTCAGTTTACAGCGCACGTTTGAGGCATCTGGCTTCGACCTGTAACTTTGGTGAATTTTTGACCCGTTCGCTTCGAGATCAGTTCGTGTGTGGTATTCGCAATTCAGCTACTTGTAAAAAGCTCTTGAGCGAAGATCGCACCTTTCAAGAAGCTTTAAAAGTGGCCATAGCTGATGAAACAGCAGCCAAAGAGACCCTGCAAGTACAACAACAAGTGTCACAACCTGTGAATTCAGTTTCCAAGGATTTTCATGTTTCGCCTTTACCCGCCTTCCGTGGAAATTCACGTCAACAATTTCCTTCGCGACAATTACCTCGTCAAAATTCAGCTTCGCCTCACCAGCCGACTTCTTACACTTGTTTTTCGTGTGGAAATGTTGACCACACTAGAGCTAAATGCAAATTTAGAAGTGCTGTGTGTCGTAACTGTAATGCAAGAGGACATATTGCTCGAGTCTGTAAGAAGCGTGGAATAAATGCTATGTGCGTTGAGGGGGAGTTATCCGAAGAACCGTTGTCTGAAGAAGACGAGCTGTATATGATGTATGATGTAAACGCCATGTCTAGGTCTGAAATTACTGTGCCATTGAAGATTGAAAACAATGATTGTTTTATGCAGTTAGACACTGGGTGTGCTCTGTCTCCGATGTTGATATGAAACCGACCAATGTTCTGCTGTCAACCTACACTGGTAAAACTGTGCGTCCTTTAGGAGAAGTACACGTGGCAGTGGAGTACTCAGGATCACAACAGTCCCTGCCATTGCTAATAGTACAAGAGGGTACGTCTGCCTTGTTTGGCCGCAATTGGCTTACAAAGGTGAAATTAGATTGGAAAAACTTGCCAGGGTTGAATCATATCGGTCCCTCAATTTCATCTGCACCTTCTGTTCCTGGACCACAAGGAAACCATACATTGGACTCTGTTCTTCAACAATACGATAAATTATTTCAGCCCGAACTTGGCTGTTACACTGGTGAGCCTGTTCTACTAAATGAAAGCAAAGAGGCCAAATTTCACAAGGCGAGGCCTGTTCCTTATGCTTTGCAGTCCAAAGTGGAGAGCACGTTGCTGAAAATGGAAAAAGATGGCGTCATTGAACGAGTCACTTCTGCTGTTAGTGCTGCACCCATCGTGTTAGTTGGAAAGAAAGCTAGTGATGAAATACGTGTCTGTGGAGATTTCAGTGTCACATACAATGCATGTGCCAATGTGGAAACATACCCCATGCCTCAAATTGAAGATATGCATTCAGCCTTAAGGGGGTGCACTGTGTTTAGTGTGTTGGACATTAAACAAGCATATCACCAGATACCCATTGACCGGAAGTCACAAGCGGATCTCACCATTAACACGCACATTGGATTATTTTCATTTAAGAGACTGCCAAATGGTATACATTCTGGCCCAGCTGTCTTCCAGCGAATAATGGATACCTTACTGTTAGACATTCCGAAGGCTGTCAGTCGTCTTGATGACATCTTGGTGGCAGGAACTGGTGAACAGGACCATCTCCGTACACTTTCTCTAGTTTTGGAACGTCTTCTTACAGCGGGTTTCAGATTGAACAAGGCCAAGTGCAAATTCCTTCAGCAGTCAGTGGTTTACCTTGGCCATAAGATAGATGGCAAAGGCTTACATCCTACTGAAGATAAGCTTACAGCCATCCGTGATGCTCCTAGACCAAAGGATGTTACAGCATTGAAGTCTTTCCTAGGGCTTATCATGTTTTATTCTCGATTCATGCCACATCATTCCACCGTACTCGCGCCTTTACATAATCTAGTGAAGAAGGATACACCGTGGAAGTGGTCCAAAGTTGAAGAAGATGCCTTCGTGGCTGCAAAGCAACTGATACTTACTTCACAAACATTAGTGCATTATGATGATACACTGCCTCTCTTTCTTTCATGTGATGCTTCGTCTTATGGCGCCGGTGCTGTTCTGTCCCATCAGATGAAAGGACAATTCCGACCTGTGGCCTTTGCTTCTTGTACTCTGACTCATGCTCAGAAAAACTACTCACAACTCGAAAAGGAGGCCTTCAGCATCGTTTTTGGATTGAAGCGATTTCGCCAGTATTTGTATGGTCGCTCGTTTACAATTTTAACTGATCACCGACCGTTACTCTCTCTGTTTGGGCCGCAGAACCAGTTCCTGCTCATGCCGCAGCTCGACTTCAAAGGTGGGCACTGATTCTTGCATCATACAACTACAAGATCGAGTATCGCAGCACTCACGCACATGCTGATGCAGATAGCATGTCACGTCTTCCGTTACCTCAGACATGGTCTCCTAAATGTGAAAATGTTGAGTGCTACTTCTTGGAACCTGAAGTTGTAACCAATGTGACCAGTCAAATGATCAAGAAGGAGACTCAAGTCGATACAGTTTTGTCCCAAGTGTACAATTTTACCATCAGTGGTTGGCCAAGTGTAGTGGATCCCACACTTACAGCATTCAAGAGCAAACGAGATGAATTGAGCATCCATCAGGGTTGTGTTTTATGGGGTACTCGTGTTGTTGTTCCTTCTTCGCTGCAAGAGAGGGTCTTACATGAGTTGCATGACACTCATCCTGGAATGTCTCGAATGAAAGCTTTGGCAAGATCTTATGTATGGTGGCCCAATATTGATTCCCACATTGAGAGAAATGTTTCTTCTTGCAACACCTGTCAGTCTATGAGATCTGCACCTCCTACAGCTCAAATCCATCCCTGGGTGTTCCCATCACGACCGTGGTCCCGCATTCATGTGGAATTTGCTGGACCGATCTCTGGGTGTACTTACCTCGTCGTTGTTGACGCCTACAGCAAGTTCCCAGAGGTTGTTAAGATGACAAATACTACCGCCAAAACAACCATCATGGCTCTACGTGATATTTTCAGCAGGCATGGTCTTCCTGAAATCCTCGTTTCTGATAATGGTCCACAGTTTACCGCAGGAGAATTTGAACACTTCTGTGCTAACAATGGAATTTTACATCGTACCTCGGCTGCCTACAAACCCTCCACAAATGGCCAGGCTGAACGGGTTGTCCAAATTTTGAAATCAGCAATCAAACAAGCTCGGCTTACTAACACTGATGTGAATGTTGTAATTGCCAAGTACTTATTAGTTTTTCGAAACACCCCACATTCTACTACTGGTGAACCTCCCTCTCTGCTGCTTATGGGACGGAGACTACGGACTCGCCTAGATTTGCTGACTCCTTCAGTTGAAAAGCTGCGCCAATTCCATGCGGGTGATACTGTTCTGGCACGTAATTATGGGAGAGGGGAGAAGTGGATGCCTGGGGTTATCACTGAGGTCCTGGGTTCACGACATTACATGGTGGAGGTGTTCGGTAACCTTTGGAAACGACATGTGGACCAGCTACTTAGTCGACCTTCAGATGATTTCCGACCGACAAACTCTTCTGAAATTCAGCGCCGTTCTGAGCCAAGTGAGATGATGTCCAGTGTGGATCAATCAGGCGAGATTGCTTCTGATACAGTGATTCCATGTACATCAGCTCCTCCTACAGCCGTTGCGGATGAACCTCCTTTGATGGACTCTTGTGAACATTCCTTTGCTGAAAGGCCATCACCAAGAGATTCCTTGTCGGAGATTCCTGTTCCTGCTAATGTTGAGGAGACGCCTTTGGTTAATCCAAGTTCTTCATGTGAAGTTTCGACCCCTAATGCTGCGGAACGTTACCCTAGAAGGACAACACGTGGTCCTCCTAGCTACTTGAAGGATTATGAACTAAAGTGATGACACTTCAGTTGACTGTTGATATTAACACTGTTTTTGACATTTAAATTAACTGTCCTTACCTTAGCGACTGTTTCCCTTGAAGGGGGAGATGTTATATAATCGGCTTTTGTTACGTCATTGTTGTATTGCGCATGTCCGAGCACGAGCATGTGGAAAAAAGTGTGTTATGTTGTTGTCGTTCGTCTACTTGTACTTTCTCCGTCCTTAGTTATCTTTCGCTCCATTTACCAGGACATAACAGAATTAAATGCCTTCCGGTACAATACATGTTTCTTAATAATTTCTGAGATCATATCGTAAATATTAAATTCTAAATTTAGCCTCCAAAGTCCTGGTCCACGGGAAAATGCATTATGCAAATTACGGATAAATCAACAGAATCATGATCGGAAAAAGCACAAGGCAAAATTTCACATTTTAGAAATGAATCATACAAGTCCTGAGCAATAAAAAAATTATCCAAACGTGTACCGATAGTTTAATCCGCGTTAAACCATGTGCATTGTATTTTACAGTCGGCGGTGTTTTTTTTTTTTGGCGCCAGATATCAATAAACGATGAACACTTGTGCAGATCTTTCAAATCCGTGGAAATTGTAAGATTTCCTCCAAACTTATAAGAAACATTTTCAATGCAGTTAAAATCACCAGTAATTTTAAAAGAGTTCTGAAAAAAATATTCATGAATTGTATCATAAAAGCATTTACGTTCACCTGGATTCGTGGGTGCATAAGTATTAACCAAATTAATTTTGGTGTCGTCGAGTTCAGTTAAAACACTAACAATTCTACCAGAAGAATCTTTTTTTCCATTGTAAACATTTGAAATCAGTATTTTCAGCTACAAGAATGGCAACGCCGCCTTGTTTACCAAGAGCGGGCGACCAGAAACTTTAACCGCGCCATTTAGCTGTCAGAGAATTTATCGCATTTTGACTTGTCGCTAAAGTTTCTTGTAAACAAATAAAATCAGAACGGGAATTATTCGCAAAATCAAAAACAGAGCGTTGTTTGGCTTCATTGCCAAAACCACGGATATTCAAAGATGTAAATTTAGCTCTGGATGTAAAAACTTGGAGAAAATTCTTCTGGTAAAATTACATAGGCTTAACTAAGCAATTTTTGCAAATCACATTTAGACAGTTACTTGTTTTTCTGTTTATGCTTGTTTGTCCGATATCCAGTGTTTTTCCTCTTCGGCAAAGGTTGTTCGCCGTCATATCCAGAACGTTCGCGAGTTTTAGGGTCCGATTTCTTTGCTTCAGGAATTGGCGTATCTTGTTTGTCTTTCTCCGTGATTTTTCCATTGACGAGTACAGGTTGTGTTGGTTTTGGCGCGGAGGCAAGCTTTTGCGAACTGCCCTGTTTGTAGCCGCGGGGAAGCGCGCGAAAAACAAACCCTCGTTCCCAGTTCCTCTCTCTTCATATACGTCATCATCGATGATGACGTAACGGGTGGACAGACGTGCACACGGACCGACGCGCCCGCGAAACATTCCGCTAGCCATGACCATGAAAAATGACGGGACGGTTCTATGAGTATGGGGCTGCGCAGCCGAGCCTTCGGCTCGGCGAGTGCTCCGCTATTATTATTATTATTATTATTATTATTATTATTATTATTATTATTATTACTCCAAGCTCTTACCAATCTCTTCAATTCTGCTTTGTAGGCTGGTTTCAAGCTCACTGCTACTTGATGCAGTGGATGCTGGACTGGTTTGTAATTTTCCTTTAACTGGATATGGTAAGGTCCACCCGGCAAAGTACCTATGCCTTGGAAAACGTCAGCATACTCCCGCAGCAAGTATTCTTTGGTCGTAGGCAAAGGGTGTGTTTTGCCTCCAATGGTTATCTTCCTGTCTGTACACTCTTGTATTACTGGGGTCAGCGGTTTTGTTGAGAATTTCGTAGGCTCGTCTGTAATTGTCTTGATGGAAGTGTCTACTTTGGCTTTGACTGCTGGTTCCTGGATCTCGGGAAAACTAACGTACCCCATTAGTAAAGCGTGTTGTCTGCCTAAATCATGTCACCTTTGCTGTCTGCCACTTCGCACAGGACTTTGTATCTCTGCTTGCCGTGGTAAAGATACACAGTACAGGTTAGTGAAGGTTCTCAACTGGGTTATCATTGTAGCCTTTCAGATTCACTGTCGGGTTGTTCCAGCTTAAGGTTTTCCCCAAAAAGTGTCTTGGCTTTGTACAGGGGTAGAATGTTGCAGCTTGCCCCTGTATCGACCTCGCAGGAGATCTAAAACATCTGTGATGACGGTTCCTGGCTGCACCAAAGGGGGCGAATGTGAGGCTGTGGTTGAGGGTGATTAAGAGTCTTCACCATTACTGTCTTGAGATGATGAACACTGGCACTGAAGTACACTGGTGTATACTCTTCGGGTGTGCTGTCTCCGTGTAAGGGTGAAACAGTAGGCTGGGCTTGTAACTTGTTAACATTTGCTCCTTTGTGGTCCTTTCAGGGCCATAATGTCCTTCTTTTCCACACTTGAAACACTTGGCGTTCCTTGCGGGGGCATTCACTTCTCGGATGCGAGGACTTTGCTCAACAGCTGAAACAGGTTTCTGTCTTGGTGCGACCTTGGCTGCCTGAACCACCCTTCTGCTTCTGTTGCTTCTTTTCTTTGGGTCCAGCTCCTTGCTTTTCATTGAGTTGATGTATTGCTGCTTGCGTCGGATTACCTTTGAACTCAGGCGGCATATAGCCAACCTGGCTGGCTGTGGCGTCCTCGTTCTGTGCAACTGCTATCGCTTCCTCTAGAGTTAAAGCTGAGCCTTTCTCAATGCATTTGTAGTAGTCCTCTCGGGAACGTAGACCAATAACTATTGCGTCTCGGAGTAGTCTGACACGCTTCGGCAGGATATTCACACTGGTCACACAGCACAGTGACCTTGTCAATGTACTCTGGGAGACTTAAGTTACCTTGCTCCAAGAGACGAAAGTTTGCTGCTGCTGCAAGTGCGTTGGACTTTGGCTTTGTCCACTCTATACACTTCTGTAGGAGAACCTTTGGGTTTGCTTTTTGCTCCGGTGTGGGATTCTGTGACTTGATGTGTGTTCTTCCGATCTTTCCAGCCCAAATCAAGACATAACTTGCCTTCGCCAGTGTAAGCCAAGAATTGGTAACCGATGTAATTTTGTTTGATGATGGCTTCGTTATAAGAACCAAGGAAATGCCTTGACGGTTTCGTTCAATATCAGTTTCACAAACCGTTTATCTTTTCTCGGATGATATGTAGAAATATTATCCTATTTCTTTTCTTTGTTCACATAAATTTCACAAATAACGCGCGCGACTTTCAACGGAAATGTTTGAAGGATAATAAACCCAATAATCTTTTTTTCCTCGACCAACTAACTTAACATGCATAGTATAACTCTCTTCCAAATACGATTTTAACTTCATTTTGTAACTCCTGATTTTCCCACGGTAGGCAAAATATGTTAAAGGTGGAAAAAACGCTTGTTCACTGGATGTTCCCCCATCCGTTGAAAGGACACCAGGAATTCTCCATGTGGCCGCCTCAAAGGATGACTTCCAGTCTTCCCTGGGATGTGGGGTATGCTTAGAGGTAACAGGTAGTGGTAAACCCGCTGCTGCAGACCTGGCTGGCGCACCGCCTGTCAAGGGGACTTTGAACGCAATTGTTGTCGACCAGGACGATACGTTAAATCAAGGTATGCTATAGCCTCGTTTAAAGCGATCTGGTTTGAAGGTTCTGTTGTACAGTAAAACATCTCGTAAGCTACCACGCAATATGCGGAGCCAAGCTGGTTGCCTACCGGAGGTGGTTGCCTACCGGAGGTGGTTGCCTACCGGAGGTAGTTGCCTACCGGATGTGGTTGCCTACCGGATGTGGTTGCCTACCGGAGGTGGTTGCCTACCGGAGGTGGTTGCTCACGAGAGGTCAGACTACCACTTATGTCCTGGATTGCACGTAATCGCAAAAATTGAGAATTGAGAATTGAGAATCAGTGGGCAAAATAACATAACAGGCCATTTATAGATGAATGGAACCTTTATGATCACCAATCGTCATGGACGTTCCGGCACTAAATAAAGGGCACAAAAAAGAAAAAACCGCCATCGGTAGCGAACGTAGAAAAGTAGCCTTTCTAACAGCATTATTTTTATCCCTTGAGTGTGATTGATCAATGATAGACGTTAGCGTTTTTTCTTCTTCTTCTTCTTCTTCTTCCATTAAACTTGCCTCCTTCACTTCTGAAGATTTTCGCAAGCGTTAAAAATGTACATTCACAATAATAGCAGTAAAACTTAATTAATAACAAATCAATAAATAAAGAAAGGAGTGGTCATGTCTAGTAATCAAGACTGGCAAGCCTCTGTTTAAAGGAGGCCAAGGTCGATGCTTGCACTACATCGTCTGGAAGACTGTTCCAATCTCTGATCGTTCTTGGGAAATAGGAGTAGAGATGGAAGTTCGTTTTTGATCTTGGGACTTTGTAACTCAAAGAATTACAGTGCCTGCTCTTCCTTTGCATTGGTTCCATTCTATCCAACCCATCTGGAGCAACAAGATTGTGGTGAATTTTGAACATCATACATAGCCTCATGGCCATCCTTCTGCTCTCTAGCGATTCCCAGCTCAACTGGTCTAACATATCACCGACGCTAGATGTTTGATGATATCTGTTTAAGGTAAACCTAGCTGCCCTGCGCTGAACCATTTCCAATTTATAGATGTTTGACTTCGTATACGGATCCCACACTGTTGCGGCATACTCGATGGTAGGACGAACTAGCGCCTTATATGCTAGAGTCTTAAGAGTGACCGAACTTATTTTGAGATTTCTTCTCAAGAAACCCAAGGTGCTATTCGCCTTTTTTGTTACAGTATTTCTATATGAACGTACACGTTCACCATCCTTATATAGTCGCAGCCGCTTCTGGCTCATTTAGGCCTGGACTCTGTGTTGTCACCGATTACCAACATTCGCCGAGAGCACACCGAGAGCAAGTTCTCCGGCCGGCTAGGCAGCAAATAGGGACCTTAAGCAAGGTCGACGACAAGCCCTCAGGACGACGACCGGAAGTGAAAATGTCGCTTAGCGCGCTACGGCGCATGCTTCACTAGTCGTCCACATGAAGTTCAGAACGTGAAAACGCCATCTTTGTCGTCCTGGCCGAACGTCGAGAGAGCGTGAGTAAAAATTTATGTATTTTCATCGTGTTTAGGAAGAAAGTTTATGTTTGGCTTTTGGAATGAAAAGTTAGATATTCTCTAGCCTCCCATCTTTGCACGATATTGCATCTTAGTGCGATTTTGAAATATAAAAATTTGCAAACTGTCAAAATTCGGGCTTTGAGGGATTTGCATCTTGTAAGCAAAACATTTAAGTTAAGAAGGTGAAATCGAGAACTTACAAAGCGATTACCTGTTTCGTTTTTCCTTAATTCCGACCTATATGTAATCTTTTACATTTGTTTTAAGCCGTAAATTTTCATGCCGTTAAGGTCATTTTAGAGTGTAATTTTCCGAAAAATTAGCTTATATTTTGATGTAAATATTTGCTCATGTAGTAACAAAAACTCATCTTTATCTAGAATACCGTGGTCATAACTCAAGAGAAGTAGGTCTTGGACCTCGTGAAAAGAAGACATGGTAAAATTATTGAACTGTTTCTCGATTTTCACGAAAAAATGAGCACTGTATCGTTATATGTCCTCGTCCACGTCCAAGCGCGCGCTTAACATTTTAGTTTTCCCTCCGTTAACGACGTCCTCGGCCCATTCCTTCAGCAATTCTACTCGTCGTCGTCGTCCAACTCGTCGTCGTTGCTTAAGGTCTCTAATAGCTCACGTGGACTTCACACTCGCCCGAGCGAGGAGGAGAACGCCTTAGTGAGAACTAGACTGGAAACCCACAATTTAGCGATCATCTGGCTATCACCGGACAATTAACTCTTAAATATTTTACTTCTTCCTTGAAACCTGCAGGAGATTTGGCTCTTCTTCCTCCACAGAGCGGCAGTGGGTTATGGCAGATCAATTTTAAGGCTGTTGACTGCCCCACAGGACAAGGTCTGACTGGATTCATTCAGTTCCGGTTTACTGGCAGCAATGAAATGTATTTTAAACTGCAAGCGGTGAACGCAAAGTAAGTCTACGCGTGGTCGTTTTTTGTTCAAGCCTAAATTACACTAGAAACGCAAACACGTCCGCAAGCACAATCGAAAGCGTAAGATATTCGTTTTAAGTGAAGACAAACACAACACAAATATATAAGTGTACAAGCAGAGATCCTGGATCCTAGTACTCTCGCTTATGCTTGTGCTTGCGTTTAGCCCGTTTTAATATATGGTTTTTATATGGTTGCGTTAGTGCTTATGTCGCTACTAACTACTTAGCAATGTAAGGTTTACTTCAGGCATTGCCAACACCCAATTTTGTCGTTTCTTGAAACGACCAGTCATGACCCGTCATGACCTGTCATAATCATCCCGTCATGACCGGGATGATTTTATATATAGTTAGGTTTTAATCATTTTTAGCAGGTCCACATCATCTTGAATTAGTTGTCTTAATTTTTAACCTGTTTTATCAAATAAAGTATTATGTGTGTATGTACAGTATGTATGTATGACAACGTTCTCTCTGTTGAGCTTATTGACTTCAGTGTCTTCAGTGGCTAAATTAGGTTCTCCTATAAGTCAGGAATGCATGATTGTGATCACAAATAGTTCTAAAATAGAAGAAATATCGGAGCTTCGGGCCATATTTTCTTTGAACAATGCGAGGGATCTCCCAAAAATCTACCACAAAACCTAACTGAGGTAACATGTTGAATTTAAATTTGAAGTGTTTCTTACATATGCTCGAATCTTGGGTGACCACATCTATAACTTGAACGGTTCGCAAGTGCGACAAAAAAATAAGGAAGTGCAATAAGATAATGTATATAAATACAGGGGTGTGTGGAGTGCTAACTAAGAAAAGATAAAATAAACTTAAGATCAAACAAGTAGGTGAGCATTCACTGTCGACTTGATGCACTCCGTCGATTCCATATTAAAATCTCAGGTGGTAAATTGTTGAACTCCTTGATGCTTCTCGACCAAAAACTATCTGTGTGGCTGAAATTGCCATATCTGTGCATTTGTTTAGCTAACTCAAAATAATTAAATTGCACAATTTGACCATAAAGCCTTAAGCATATTCAATTTTTTTAATTTTTAGGGTTCCCGTTGCTGGTATTGAAGCGTTCGAAAGAGTGAAAAGCAAATGGTTTTGCCTCACCAAAACTGCCGATAACTTCTTCTCAAGTGAAGGAATGGGTTCTGTGTCCTTCCCGCTCCAGGTTCGCCTGACGAGTATCATGAATGAACAGCTGGAGGCGACGATTGAAGCATTGAAAAACGACGTCGTTATTAAATCCGACATACAATTCTCGGACACTGCTGTGAGAGGTGAGAAATATAACGAAAAACAATTGGTTTATCTATCATTGAAAGAGACAGTACTAGACTCGCTGTCGTAAAAAAATGTGTTGTACAATGTCCCTCTTTGTTTTTTTTTTTTGGAATGATTACTTCGACAAATATGCTGTCTTCGAGTAAAATATCACTCTACTTCATTTTGAATAAAAGTTTGACATTACAAAAAAATATAATTATACAATTCTCTTAAGTAACAATGCGTGTAAGAACTAGGCAATCCTCTATTGTTCTGCGGCATTTCGCTTTCCCCACATACGATTGTTTAGATTTTCTTACTGAGAATGCATCAACCTATGTACAACACGTTTTTGAAATAAAAGGTACTGAAACTTTATTTTAAAGCGATATTTCTTTTGTGTTACAACATTTTATTCAATCATGAGACTCCAAAACAATGGCGAAGAAAGGCTTCTAATTTTCCATGTTTCCCACATAGAAATTTTGCTGCATTAAAACTCAGAATAGTTTTCACTAAAAGGGAATCAATAAGTAAACTAGAGAGAAATAAATACGCTACCTGATGAAGATATAGTAGATTTTCATGTTTTAGCCAATGAGGTGGACCGTTTCAACAATACCACAATTAACACCTTTCTGCATTCCTTGCCGTTGGGTTGCCTAGTTCTTACTAGGACTATTACTTAAAGTGTATACTGCTTGGTCATCTTCGTCACGGCGACGCAACTTTAGTGGAAAGTTTATAAACGTATGTTTAAGTCCGATTTTAAAGTCATTGCCAAGAGGAAAAAAAGGTGTTGGTGATGCAAAAGACATTTTTAAACAACAATCATCAATTAGCCGAGGCGGGGGGTGTACTTGGCATTTTTGGTGGGGTGTGCCGCCCGTTTCTCCAAATCCTGATCCTATTTCAGACCAAAATACGCCATTTTCCTTACTTATTTTCAGACCTGACCTTTGAAATCCATTCCTTATTTTTAGACCTGGCTGTGTTTGTACGCGCTTCAGTGGTTTCCTCGCATAAAGACTAATACCCAATTTCAGACCAAAATAGTCAAAATCTAGACCCATTTTCAGACCAAAATGTCTAGCAAACCATCCCCTTTGGGGCAGAACTATACAGCTTATAAAGGGGAGTACCCACCCACCCACCCACCCCCAGGGCTTATTAGCTTAAAGCATTTAAAACTGAAAATTACATAATTGAATAGCGCATGCCAACCGACTTGTTTGGTTATTCTTGTCTATTCGATCCACACATCTTGGGGTTCATCTATCTAATGATCTTCGCTGGAATGAGCATGTGAAAAATATCTCATCCAAGGCAAATAAAACACCGGGTTTTCTAAAACGTAACCTACGGCACTGTCCTTCCAAAACTAAGGACACGGCATATAGAACTTTAATCCGGCCTACAATCGAATACTGCTCTACTGTGTGGGATCCGTTTACAGCTAAAAACATAAAGTCTGTAGAAATGGTACAAAGGAGGGCAGCGCGTTGGGTCCTTAACCGTTACGATCGCCTTGACAGTGTTAATGACATGCTATACTGCCTGAACTGGAAAGCCTTGCAATCTCGAAGATCAATAGCTCGCCTGTCGATGCTATATAAAATGCGGAATAACTTAACCTATGCCGACAAAAACATGCTTCAGCCAGTTACTTATAAGTCTACTCGTTCCTCTGAGCATGCATACAAGCTCCCAACTGCCAGTTGTGATTATTTTAAATTTTCATTTTACCCCAGAACACTACTTGCTTGGAACCAGCTCCCTAGGGATATTGCATTAAGCAAATCTCTGTTACTTTTCAAGGAAGCAATTTCCAATTTTTATTAATTTATATTTAAGTACTTAGTTAGACAGTCTAAATGCTCATCATTGAGTGAAGACTTACGTGGTAAATAAACACGTGCACTGTTACAAAATATCCGTGCGAGACACTTAAATTGGTCGTGCACTCACCTAATGTCGTTTCCAGATCGCTTTTTGTGAGGCGAAGGAAAGAGCTGGAAAAATATAATTTTATGATTTCTTTCACCTCATGTCAAGTAACCTGGATTATAACGTAAACGTTTATTGCAGAGGTAAAACTGTATTATGATATGATTCAAAATCGCGACAGAATTGTATGTCACAATTTTGGATCTTATTTGACATGCGCTCTTCTCATTCACTTGACAGGTAAATATCCGATTTTACCACATCTCGCTCTCGGCTGCCCTAGGGCACCAGTGAACGTACGCAATGCAACGCATTGCATCACAACGTAACATAGCACGGCACAGCACAACACAGCACAGCACAACACAGCACAGCACAGGACAGGACAACACAGCACAGCACAGCACAGCACAGCACAACACAGCACAGCGCAGCGAAGCAAAACACAGCACAACACAACACAACACAGCACAGCACAGCACAGCACAGCACAGAAAGGCACAGTACAGTACAGTACAGCACAGCACAGCATAGCATAGCACAGCACAGCACAGCAAACACAGCACAGCATAACACATCACAGCACAGCACAGCATTGCACAGCACAACACAACACAGCACAGCCTAGCATAGCACAGCATAGTACAGTACAGCACAACACAGCACAACACAACACAGCATAGCATACTGAGCACAGTAAAGTAAAGTACAGTGCAGTACAGCACAACACAGCACAACACAGCATAGCATACTGAGCACAGTAAAGTAAAGTACAGTGCAGTACAGCACAACACAGCACAACATAGCATAGCACAGCAGAGCAGAGCACATTACAACATAGCATAGCAGAGCACAGCACAGCACAGCACAACACAGCAAACCACAGCACAGCAAAACACAACACAGCATAACACAGCACAGCATTGCACAGCACAACAAAACACAGCCTAGCATAGCACATCACAGCACAGCACAACACAGTACAGTACAGCATAGAACAGCACAGCACAGCACAGTACAATACCGCACAACACAGCACAGCACAGCACAACACAGAACAGCATAGCACAGCACAGCAGAGCACAGCAGAGCACAGCAGAGCACAGCAGAGCACAACACAGCACAGCAGAGCACAGCACAGCATAGCATAGCATAGCATAGCATAGCATAGCATAGCATAGCATAGCATAGCATAGCATAGCATAGCATAGCATAGCATAGCACAACACAGCACAGCACAGCATAGCACAGCACAGCACAGCACAGCACAGGTATAAGGTATAAGGTATAAGGTATAAGGTATAATTTATTTACCGTGAGGTACACGGGGAGTGGTTGCCCAATCTCCCGAGCCAAAGGCTCATGATAAAAGTGACTGACTATAAAATACATTTACAAAGTCTAAAAATTCTTAAATCTAAATTAATCGCTAAGCACAGCACAGCAAAGCAAGCACAGTACAGTACAGCACAGCAAAGCAAGCACAGTACAGTACAGTACAGTACAGTACAGTACAGTACAGTACAGTACAGTACAGTACAGTACAGTACAGTACAGTACAGTACAGTACAGTACAGTACAGTACAGTACAGTACAGTACAGTACAGTACAGTACAGTACAGTACAGTACAGTACAGTACAGTACAGTACAGTACAGTACAGTACAGTACAGTACAGTACAGTACAGTACAGTACAGTACAGTACAGTACAGTACAGTACAGTACAGTACAGTACAGTACAGTACAGTACAGTACAGTACAGTACAGTACAGTACAGTACAGTACAGTACAGTACAGTACAGTACAGTACAGTACAGTACAGTACAGTACAGTACAGTACAGTACAGTACAGTACAGTACAGTACAGTACAGTACAGTACAGTACAGTACAGTACAGTACAGTACAGTACAGTACAGTACAGTACAGTACAGTACAGTACAGTACAGTACAGTACTCAGCATGGCATAGCACAGCACAGCACAGCACAGCCAACACAGCACAGTACAGTACAGCACAGTACAGTACAGTACAGCACAGCACAGCACAACACAACACAACACAACACAACACAACAAAGCACAGCAAAGCACAGCACAGCAAAACACAGCATATCACAACACAGCACAACACAGCACAGCACAACACAGGAGAACACAGCGCAGCACAGCACAGCACAGCGCAGCACAGGACAACACAGCACAGCGCAGCGAAGCAAAACACAGCACAGTACAGCACAGCACAACACAGCACAGCACGGCATAGCACAACACAGCACAGCACAGCACAACACAACACAACACTGCATAGCAGAGCACAACACAGCATAGCACAGCACAACACAGAATAGCATAGCACAGCACAGCACAACACAGCACAGCACAACACAGCACAGCACAGCACAGCACAGCACAGCATAGCACAACACAGGACAGCACAGCAAAGCACAGCACAGCACAGCACAGTACAGTACAGTACAAAACAGCACAGCACAACACAGCACAACGTACACAACACAACACAACACAGCACAGCAAAGCACAGCAAAACACAGCACAGCAAAGCACAGCAAAGCACAGGACAGGACAGGACAGGACAACGTAGCACAGCACAACACAGCACAGCGAAGCGAAGCAAAACACAGCACAGCACAGCACAACACAGCACAGCACGGCATAGCACAACACAGCACAGCGCAACACAGCACAGCACAGCACAGCACAGCACAACACAACACTGCATAGCAGAGCACAACACAGCATAGCACAGCACAGCACAGCACAACACAAGACAGCACAGCACAGCGCAGCACAGTACAGCACAAGTATATGCATGCCCGTATATACTAAAATATTAGCGAGGTCTTACTCTATATATAATTATTGTCACCTTGAAATCAACCAAGAAGTCAAGTTTAATAAGATATTCATCATAATACAGTATATTCAATATTCATTTTTTCCTTAGGTGGGTCACCAGAAGGAATCAAGTGCTATGGCCAAGGTGACAGACCATCGTCTGATGAAGGTTTGGGAATGTTGATCTATAAAATTCTTGTTAACTTCTTTAAAACGACCAACTAAGGAATAATACAAGAATCGGTCCAGAATGTAGAATTGTTGAACAGCATCTGACTGGCCGCTGCTCAAGCTTGCCTTTGAGTGAGGCCAACATTGTTATGTACACAATAACCTTAATTAGCCTATCAGTCAATCCAAAATAATTACCCATACTTACAGTTGCTTCTGCTGCAGAAACTGCAGGTAAGCGCCGAAACCGTGGATCATTTACGTCGGCTAGTCCAAAGTATATATAGACTTATGAGACTATAACAATGATTGTTGCTGAGTTTGCTAAAAGAATTAAGATACCTTATTACCTCCAAAAAACGCATTCATCAGCTAGACATCCGAAGTGTTTATTTCTTTTCCGTCAGGGTGATCTGACGGAGGAGGTGGCAGGGTGATCTTATTGTAAAGCACCATGGGTAAATATTATTAATATTATTATTATTGGAGGGAATTTTTTGATAAGAGCAAGCGTTTATTCCCGCTGATGCGGTAGGGTGTTTTATAAAGGACTTGCCACCAATATTGACAATATGCAATCTTTCCGGTTATACACACAGGCGATGAGTCATTTTGTGTTTCCAAAGAAGATGGAATTTATGCCGACCAACAAGACGAGACCGCCTTTTACATGTGTGAAGGCGAAAAAACAACCAAGAAGTTTTGTCCAACGGGTCTTAAGTTTAACCCGACGATCTCTTCTTGTGATATTCCTGAGGACGTGAAATTTGTTGGAAATGAAGTCGATTCTGCAGGAAAATTTCAATCGAAAGTAATTACTAGGTGGACGTCGTTGCCAGACAACAATGGACTAAAAGTACTTTCCGTTGGTGGTCCTGAAGAAAACGAGAAACATGAAGATAACGTTGATTTAAACACTAAGAAACCTCATAAAA